>BMAW01069250.1:93519-106974 GCA_019974015.1 Nephila pilipes | reverse complement strand
ATATATATATATATATATATATATATATATATATATATAATATTTTCCAAAGTATAATTATCTACATTAGTAAGTTTAGGGAACTACTATGGGCAATAGATTGGAGTTGCATGTGACGGACACACAAATAACGTGATTTTGTTACCAAAAAAAATATAAAAAATTAATAGTATATGGTTAATCTTTAATAATGATCAACTAATACATAAATGTAATTTTTTCCTGTTTTATTAAAAACAGTTTTTTTTTTCAAATCGTGGTTCTTTGACGTCACATTTTAAATACTTTTCATACTCCTCATTATGAATCTATTCAAATATCAGACATCTGAGTAAGAACGTCTGATTACAGAAAATTTGTCAACTAAAATAACAAAAACTAACAAATTGAGTCATATGTATGGAAATTCGAAGTAGTATAATCTTGCAGTTATGTATTCCTTTTTATTTAAATCTTATAGTTTTTAGTATCATTCTTCGTTAATTTTGCGATAAGAAATAATTTCAAAGCATTTTTTAAGGATATTCTTACAAAACAGAATTATTTGAATGTATTTATAATAAGAATTTAATATATTATGAATAAGCACAACGTTGTAAAGTAATCTGCTAGTTATTAGTATGCCCAATCAACAGGATGTAATTATAATAGAGTAAAATTCAAAGAATGAAAAACAGGATTGTTTTTATATCAGTTAAATTGTACTTTTAGATATTTTTGTAATTTTAAAATATTTTGAATGACTTAAGTAAAAATAAATTTGAATCTTTTACTTGATTCTCAATAAGAAAAATAATGTCATTTTCAAACATTATTTTGTCAATGGTATTATTTCATTTAAACTTCAAAGAAAACATTAATTATAGTTCAATGTTCTTAGGAATATTCTCTGTGTTTAAAATTGTATTATATTTTTTTTCACTGAGATGTGTGTTTCAAACAGAACTGAAATAATAATTCTCCTCAAACCCATTTATTTGTAATTTGAATTTAGAAAAAGTAGTTTATTAAGCCAATAAATTGAACAAATTAATGCATGTTAGAAAATGTTTAAAAAATATAATCAGTAAAAGCCTTTCTTTAAATCTTACATGCATGCATAATTGGCTTAATAATATGAAATAAAACTGCAGAATATCAAAGTAAGTATTCTTAAATAAAAAAATAAAAAAATATTTCACATGGCATATATGCAGTTCTTTTCAGAATTTTTTTTTATAACAGTTGTGGAGATTTTGTTTACTTAGAAACTTTAAGAACAATCATTACAGTTCAATATTATAAATTAATACATGTATCAATAGTTCGTTTTCTAAATGTATTTATAATTGTTGAAGAATTCTGCTTTTTACATTAGAATTTTTAAATAGAATCTAATGAGAAAATGTTCAATGGCTTCTTACTATATTAATTTTCTATGAATAAGTAAATAATATTGTCCTGTGTGCATCTGATATATTGTTCCTTCTTAGCTGTATATATTTGAAACATTTATAACTTCAGTTATTAAAAACTCTAGACAACAGAGGCTAAAATATATGTTAAAACTGCTGTGATTGCAAAATAAAAAATATGTTATTATGCTGCAATTCTAACGTAATCAAGTGAAATATAAAAAAGAAGCGCTTTCTGCTTGGGACTAAACACCCACGCGTTTCAATTCCATGCCTAAAAGTGCAAACTAGATTACTTTATATCCATTTTTCTTTTACATGTATTATTTGCTTGACAAATTTTTTTACAGAAAAAACATCTGAATACCTTTGACTTGCTTATTCTTATGATTTTAGTGTTCATAATTGAATTATTAATCTAAAGTCATAAGTGTTTATTTAATAATTACATTTAATCCCATTTGTTTTTATATCTTAAAAAATATTTCTAGATTACACACACACATATATATAATACAGTTAAAAGACTGGGTTCAAGAAACACATTGGGAAGGTATTTAGATGAATGGTGTATGACGGGGTACGCATGCATGTATCTAAATATGTGCTGTATGTGCGATGGTAAAAAAAAGTTCAAATAGTCTTTTGGTACTATTACTCGTTAAAAGAAAAAATTATACTAATTCTGGTTTCTAAATCTTCATAAAAATACATGTATTTACGAAATGAAACGTTAAAAAAATTGTCGATGAAAAGGAAAATAGTTTTGAAAAATTTATTACTTAATTTTTATTAAACGTATGTAATTTATTTTATTATTGCATATTGATACACACTGGATTATCCTAAATACTCATGCAAATTTGTTTTTAAATTCAAAAGGAGGCCCTTTAAGTTTCGATATTCATTTATCAAATAATATGAGTGCCATTTTATTCCATAACATTTCGTCATCTTTTACATTTTTTATAAATTCCATTCTTCCAACGTTATCAGATTTCCCATTGAATCTAATTTCTATGCAATATTTTATGTTGAACGAAAAGTTAGTTTTTCAAAAGTCTGCCATTACGGGTGATATGAATAAGTAAACCTCTGTTGGGAAAGTTATATATTTTATTATTACTCATTTACTTACGTGTTTGTGCAGTCTACTCACTTCTAAAAACTATAAATTCTATCCTTTTAAAGGTAACTCTTTTCAAGAAATATAAAGAGAAATTGCGCGAAATTGTCTGAAAAATTTTCTAAAATAACCCAGTGTCAGAAACATTTATTTACAACCCCGGAACTTGTTAACTTATTATATTTATTTTCAATGTCTAGAAAACCTGTGTAAATATTATTCTAATTAAATCCTAAATTTTGTTTGTCAAGAAATATGATTTTACAATTGGTTCAAGGGCAAACAAGAATAATTTCTATCTAACTAAACTAATAACATTAATTATACTTCTACAGCTTAGCATCCGTTTACAGATAATATCCGAGATACTTAATTTCAAAACTCACTGGTTAGTAATTTCTCTTCCTCTGTACTCGTTAAATTTCAATTGAGTATTCAAAATTATTAATAATTCGCATAGAAATTGTCTACAGTGGGATTACAATTAGTTATGTGAACTCTCATTCTATAAAGCACTTTCTACGAATACAGTTATGATTATGCTTTCCGATTAAACATTCAATATCCTAACTGATTTATGTATGGAAGATCAATAGATGTAAATTTCAGAAGGTACTTTAAATCAAATGGTTAAGCTACATTTGCAATTTTATAGTTGCTACAACTCATCAAAGAATCTTAAAAAAAAGAGAAAGAAGCAAGAAATGTAAAGTGAAAGGATGAAAGATTCCTAAAAACAGAAGCAAGAAAAGTAAAGTAAAAGGATTACGTGGTATCCAATAGCATATATTCATAAAAGTATGAGTCACAGATTCCAGTCCTTATTCTGAAAGCACCACCATGAAGAAAGATAATTGTTTTTCATTCTGAGTTAGAATGAGCTGCAAATAATTATTTATGTGGTTTGGCGTGGAAGTGTAAGTATCAAGTGAAGATCATACTCATCATAAATAAAAAAAACATAAAATAATTCATAGAATGTTCGAATGTAAATAATTTAATGTAATTACAATTTGAATATTTTGAATTCTTTAACGGAATTTTCAAGACAAATACATTTTCATAAATGCTATTTTACTAATTTATAAATTTCCTAGAAATCTATTAAAGTAAATAAAATCTAAAGAAAAGATGAATTCCCCAAATGTAATTTCAAATATGTTTCGTTTTGATAAAAATAAAAAACTAATGTACAACTACATACAGTTAAAAACATTTCAAGGCCCTGCTATAATAATCCCAAATTCTTGAGTAACGAGGGGATACGATAGTAAAGTGATTATGATGGCGAATTCATGGAGGCATTGTTTCGGTCAATGGTAATTTCGAATCTTGATTATTCTAAACACCCTTGGTATAGTGGAACTAGTGCGTGTTAATTCTGTCGACGCTCAAAATCCTCTCATTGTGTGGAAGTTAGAAAAATGGAGGGCCATTTCAAATGCCATCCTTGTAGTTTTATTGTGGATCAAACCTACCAGGTTTGTCGTCACACACAATGGCCTTCGTATTCTTCGAAATACGAAGTTAATGATCTATCAATTAACTTTAATGACGGAATGGTATCGATTCACAGTATATTAAAATATGATTATGAATATAGAAGTTACGTTATGTTAAATTGGTCAATCCTATTAACTATGTTTTATCACATATTAATAACAGAAATAAAGAATATAATAAGGTAATGGGACTTGTAATAAGTATAAAAATTCTTCCAGGTTTTCGTGTACTAATTAATTTTTCTGGTATCAAAAAAGACTATTGTCATATACAATGCATAGTCTATTGTCTCTTATAATATCTCGTGTTTGCTTAAATACGAGATTTAAAAAATGTATTTAAATTTGAACATGAATGTCTTGCCTAAGTACATTCACAACACTTATGCGCTTTATTTTTTTTTTTTTTTTCAATTTTATTATGTTTTGTCTCTATTTTGAGTAGTAAATTCGAATGAATTGAAGCAAAAGCATAGAGATGCGAATACAAAGAGAAACTCTGCATAAAAGTTATAATGAATGGACTGCTATCATATTTATTTTATTGTTGAATTACTTTTGACTTGCAAAATTGCGATCGTAAGTTTATTATATTATATGTAATTATTTCAGCATCTAACATACATTCTTTTCATGATAAAATACAACAAATATGTGCAATATTCTAGTATTTTTCTTATCTTACTTATTATTTCCCTTCTAATCAATTATTACTAATTAGCTATAATTTGAAAATCTATTATCCCTTGTTTGTTCTAAAGTATATTAATATTATAATTACAGTTTTTATCGACCCAATACTTGCATTTAATTAGAGTGACTTTATTTTATTTTGTTTGAAACGCAAAACTTTCATTATGAAATGCATAATATTATAAATTTAACTGATTAAAAAAATTAGTTCCAATTTCGATTGGATTAGTAATTTTAAAAATAAATAATTTTCTATTATCATATATTTTTGGTAATTATTTCATAATTAAACTTCTAATAAGTCATGTGCTGAGAAAAATAAACTTCTCTTACATTAATTTTTAAACCTTTTTTGTAAAAGTTTAATTTTATATGAGCATTATAAGAATTAAAAAGTTTATATCAGTTTAAGTGAGTTTTAGACACTCGCATCTCTCAAGAAAAATGAAAGTTAATTTAATTATTTTTTTTATTTCAAAAATGGAACAAAACATATTATTCAACTGTAAAATAAAGTTTTTTCACAAATGAATTTACCCTATATTTCTATCTTAAGAGGTTGGTTCTTGTAATTATAGAAGATTGATGTTAATTTCATATATTTTCATCCATAATATTCAGTGGATCGAACATAAACTTTCATTAATTAAATTTGTCTTCCAGAAATTTTTCAGCTGATGTGAATATTATTTTGAAATAAATGGATATATATATTTTTTTATTTTTGCTCTCCATGCTTATTTCCTATACATAAAACTCTATAAGCGTACACGTTTAGTACAACCTACAATTGGTGCAAAGAGATTTAAAAATTTCAGAATTTACTTGAGCATTTTTTGTGTTAAAGGAACGTTTTCTTGCCAGAACTGTTCTGAAACACAAACTCCTTATCAGATGCCAAACAAATGTAACCTTTTTCAGAATAACTGAGCTGTTAGAAAAAAAAGTAAAATTTAACTTATCTTATATTTATTATTTGACTTAAAATAGTATCAATTAAATAACAAATTTAAAATTGTTTCCTCGTTCATATTTGATATTTTTCAATAAATTTAGCTCATTAGCTGTCAGAAAGAAATTTTTTACTGTAAAATTAACACTATTTGTTGTCATTCTTCCGAGTCATTTTTAGAAATTATGAGATAGAAACTTTCGGGGAAAAAAAGATTTCCTAGTGTTTACTTGCAGTTTTCAATTTGAACGATTGTTTTTAAAAATAAAGAATCGCAAATTTGCTTAAAAGTTCTTCTAGTAAAAAAATTGACCATCATTGTAACAATCCCTCTTCTAACCCTTAAACACACATTGCAAATTAAGGCAATTGTTATCTATGTCCATGGTAACCATATTAACTTATAGAAATTTTTCTAAGATGAAATGATGTGGTAAATTTTTTTGAACTTCTGAAGATGGAAACATTTGTGCTTGCAGCATTTCAATTGGGTTGGGAAATATTTTGACATAATTGTTAATCACTTTGAGCTATTAATTTGGTATTTACTTTTTAGAATTTCTGAAAGCTAACAGGAAGCTAGTTTGAGATCAATATATTTGTATGATATGTTTAAGGAAGTTTTTAGTATAATTAATTACCTATACAAGTACCCATTTTTAAAACAGATTGTTTGTTTGCTTATGAATGTAGAAATTGGAAGGAACACAAGGGCTATTGGCAAAGTACCTCGCTTCTTACTTTTACGTTTGATATGCACCTTAAATTTTTGAGGGGAAGTATACCTTTTTTTTGCAAGTAAGCAAGTTTACTTTTGGAAACCGTCTGATATAATCTTGAAAGTATCTTCTTCTGAATGCATGTAATAACTGTATGACTTAAATTATCTATGAAATGCAAAACTTAATGTATTAACAAAAGTAAAGGATTAGGAGTATTTTCAAGCATGAAATTGAAATTAAGTGTGAAATTTAAGAGGAGAATGTTTCTTTTAAAATATGGTCCATCTAATTTTTAAATTTGTTGAAACAAATAAAATAATTCTAATAAGTTTGAACAATGATAGATAATTCTATTTAATTCTTTTGTACGTATTTATCTCTAATTAGGTTTTTTAAAACTTTACTAATCTTTATTTATAGCTGTTATAAGTAAGACTGTGGTGAGTAGAGTTACATAAGTTACTCAAAATTGATATCGGCATATAAAAGATAAGAAAAAAATATAATTACCTCCTTATTCTTCCTTGTAATTTCTTTTTGTTTTAATTAGTGTTTATTGAATTCCGAAATATGTATGTGAAAATTACGAGTGTATTATGTACTATTTTGTTGACATCATATGCTTTTCATTTGGAATATACATTCGTAAAGATATGAATGGAATTCATACTAGAATTATAATATTACTCGTAATAAATATTAATTTAATTTTAGTGATTGATGATTATCTGAAAAATAGTTACTAACTTTGTAAATTTAAAAAAAAAAATAATGAGTGAAGCTAAAAGAATAAATCATTAAGAGTTTCATTTTAATAGTCCAGCGACATTTCCAACTCAGTGCAACTTTTATGAAGAAAGTAACAATGATTAAAAAGAGTCACCTGCTTAATATATAAACACTGTTCATGCATTTCGTACTTCTTTCATGAAATATATTTTGTTGTATTAATAGTTTTGAACAAGCTTGTGATTCTCAGAAGGAGAAATAAAAGTAAGTAAAGAAATTTTTTAAAAAAGCATGACATCTATTTAAATTTTTAATTATATGCACTAAATTTATGGGTATTTTAAAAAGGATTTATATCACCTTATAATGTATTGATTCCTCCAAAACATTCTGTATTGAAAAATGCCACTGTGCGAACTAAATCAAATGCCTAATGAACTTCGTCCGACCGCTGGAACCTAAGTTTCCATAATGCCATAACAGAGAGAACAGTTTTCAAAAGCCTGCTGTATACACCCAACTCTTCTGCACACAGTAGAACCCTTTTAACGGGAAGTAGAATACATCAACATTAGAGCAGTGTGACATCACTCAAATCATCAATAAGTCTAGATTCAGTGCAACCACCTTGTTTCGACGTAGCATTATATGGAAAGAACTAGGCACGCACTACATGATCTCTGACGTCTGAAAGATATTGGAATGGCAGTGACAGTTTGATAGTTTGAGCTAGAAGTCTGCAGGTTTTCGAGCGCGAGCTAATACCGTGCGGAAATAATTGTATCTAAACAAGCACGTTTTTTATTGCAAGACTGTTTTATAAATATTTGAAGCGAAATAAATGTCCTTTCCCTATATCCTTGGCGAGAGCTTGTAGTTCATTTTTTTAAATACTCTACTTATTCCAATAATGTATACGCAACATTTCATTTTCCTTGTAACAATATATTGAAATCATTCAGATGTGAAATAAGGGAGACCAAGAAAACGAATTTTTGTAGCCATGTGTCTTCTTCCAATTCCTGATGTGTTATGAATTTTTTGCGCGGAAACAATTTTTGTCTAGAGGAATACACTTTCTTACAGCCAATTAAGTACGATAAGACCTGTTAAATCCGTTCATCTGGAAAGTTTTGTATCAATCCAAATTAACAATAAAGGCGGCTGCTTTTAAACACTAAGGTGAGATATCTGTTCAGAAGGCAAGTGTTTACACTACCTACGATACAATTTTTTTTTTTGAAATGATGAAGCTCCTGCGGTGAGAATTTTGAATTGCCAGGTGTTACAGTATCTGGCCGATATATTCAGCTGTTCTAGTATGTAATAGAAAGAAAATATTCTCACATACACTAACAAAATAAAAGCATTTTAGAGAAAGCTACAGATTTCGGAAAGAAATGTTGTCGAGGGTTGTTTGGAAGTTATTATTTGGTTTTTAATATTTCCATTCGTAGATAACACTTGTATAAATGGGAAACTTAAATAATTGAAAATTTAACAAGTTTAGATGAAAAATTGAATTCATATTTTCCATCACTTAACAGAGTTCAACAGGATTGGAATAGAAACCTATTCATGAAAACTTAAATTTTGGCTTACATTTACAGAACTAACAGTTATATCCACAGATAGGTATTGATAATTTAATACAAGGAACTGTCTCTTGAAAACTTTTCAGATTTCTATAAAGCGAGAATATATGTCACTGTCTCAAAAAGATTTGTATATTTTTTAACAATTTTCAACATGATCGAAATTCGTAATACGAAATCTATAACGTGTAAACAAAGAAATAAGACTTTCAAATATAGGTCCAACCATTAAAAAAATCTCTCAGACACATCAGACTATTATTTCTTAAAATGAAATGAATAAATTTAAATTTTGTTTACTTTTATATTTTTCCCATTATTTTTTTTGTATTATTTCACTTAATTATTATAACATATTTCTCAATAATTACTCTCCTACTATTATATTAATTAATCTCCTACTATTATATTAATTAATCTCCTACAATTATTAGTAAGATTTTAAATGCGCCTTGACTTCAAAAAGTTTAAGAGACACTATTATGTTGGAAGGGAACGAAGATATCCATGTATTTCACAGAGGCTCTGTAGCTGCTATGAGGTATAGGAAAGAAAAATCTTGGAGATCAATGTTCTGCCTTTTCAGGTGCATAGGTGGGCTTGAATTTTATTTTAAAGGGGCTACGTTCTTCCATATAAGGCTTATCTGGCTAATGAATTTCTGGAAATGGAAAATTTTAGGACGATGTGGCCAACCATATCTTTAGACTTTTACACTTTAGAGCATATTTGAGAAGCTCTTGAGAGGACATCTGCAACTAGGCTTCCTCTTCCCATAACATTCCAGGTCTGGAACATTATCTGTGGTAAAAGTTATAGTTGCTCGCTCGTTATTTGTTATATTTTCTGGTAGTGTTTTTTTTATCACATTTAATGCGTTTTAAAAGTAAATATGAATCATGTATATTGTATTTTTGTACGAGAGATTAATTATAATTCATTTTAGCCAGCCCAGTTAAATACATGCACTTTTAATTATTTATTTGGGATCCTGATTCTCAGTTTGGAAAAATGTAAATACCAAACTATATGGACATTATCAGCAGAAAAATATTTTTGTTTCCATTTCAAGTGATCTATAAGTTGCTGATGTATTTATGCATACTATGTTAATTATTTCTTACTGTACCTAAAATTAGTATATCTTTAATAATTAAAAGTATTACTTTTTTCATCTAATTAGCATTATCAGATTTGTATCACCTCCAAATTATTATTTTTCTTTTATGAAACTGATTAATAAATTCATTGCGTTACTGACCTCAATTTCATCTTTATATGTAACTATTTACAGACCTAATGAACATAAAATTACATATAATTAAATCTTGCTAGTAGTTTACACTATTTGTTTCAAGATACAGAAATAACTGAAATGCTTGGCATTACATGATCTCATATCGTAGTTTCTGTGCATCCTATTTTCTAACTGAATAACTTGATGCCTTCCGGAGTTGTGTGTGAATCCTATTTACAAAATTAAGGAGCTCAATTTCTTAATATATTTAACATTAGCAAGCATTTATGCCGTATTTTAAAGTCTTAAAACATTCACCTTAATAAATTTCAAATTATGGATAGAGACGCATCAAGTTTTAATTCCAAGCCAAAATTAAAGTTGTAGCAAGGATTTTGATTTAATTGCGAGTCCCTCTTATAAACTTTAATTTGAATTTAGATATCTTATAACTCTAATTAAAGTGCCACTAATGAAATTAATTTGCTAAGTGAGTCGATAGAAATTGAAATTAAAATTCGTTTGAAAGATACTGCCCTTGAACTAGCTCAAGGTGACGGTATAACTTAAATAATATGGCTTGAAAAGTTATTTGCATTTTTTTCAGTAGGAAATCTTAGACGAGCTAAATTTGCAATCAATTTTAATTTTCTTGCATAAATAGTTCGTATTGCCCTCACATAATGCTCAACTATAAAACTGTCCCTTATGTGTATTCCTAATATTTTAAAGAACAGCCTTTATTAATAATAAATTCTTCAAAGTACTTCAAAAAATCCTCTAAGCATTATTAATTCAGGCCAAGAAAATATTTTAAGAACTTCGGCTAATATGAACTGAATGTAGAAGAGACAATGATTTATTGCTTCATTAGAAATGTTTTAATTACCATATTTCAGAAAAAATTAATAAAATTAAGAAATGTGAAATACAGTTCTTAAATTATTTGAATGATTTATTCGACCTACGTATTATACAAAGACATTTAAATTTAACTAGCTTTGTTTAACTGGCAAACAGAATGGTTGAAGTACACTGGTTTCCAAAAATTAGGGAGGGGGGAAGTGATTACTCAAAAAGTTACAATTATAGAAAGTAGTGAAATTTTTCCTCAATGGTCATTACATAGTACGATATAAAAGTGCGTGAAAATAAAATTCCAAACAATTATGGTGTTTTAGAGATTAGTAGTTGTATAAAATTAACAAATTAAATACATTATTTTGGTATAGAAAAAATGTCTTGAATATAGAATATGATGTCCCCTCCCCCTAAAAATACAGCGAATACAGCAACGTATGATAGTCATTCATGTAAACTATGAGTTCACTGAGAAGTGAGAGCCTTTGATCTTGCAATTGTAGCATGCAGCTTAGCGGTTGTAAGCATGACAAGTTCTGAGAGGGAATACATCTTCCTAACAACAAGCTTTATTTAACATCCCAATCGCGATCAATAGAATGCACGTCCTCGCCTTTGAATACCTTGAATGACTTGGTACTGAACACAATATCCCATGATGCGAATCCTGTAAAGTCTAGCGTTGCTGTCCTATAATAGGAAATCATTACCTATTTTCAAAGCATAAGGGCACGCATAAACATCGAGGATGTCATCTTTACTGACGTGAGCCATTAAAGGTTCTTCGTTGAGAGATACGGAGATATGTGCGTCCGCCCAATGAGGTATTATCTCAAACACACACACACACAAAGACACTGATTGGAACTATATTGAAAAGTGACTTATGTATTACATAGATGCGATACATCTAGCTTTCAGGTACATCAAAAAAAAATTCCGGTAATAAATGTATCTGTCTTGTGCATAAAGGCATTATTTCCCAATGAATCCTCTAAAACACAGAATATTTTCATCAGTATGTATATGCATTGGAAATATACCGCAGAAGAAAAATCTATTATTCTAGCTTGAGTTCTAAAATTGATGTTCTAAAAATGTATTTTGATTCATTTTTCATACATATTCAAATTTTTGTATGATTTTAAACATAAGACTCATGGGTATTTTACGAGGGAGTAAATCTTTATTTTAAATTTAAATTGTTTCTGAAATGTACATTTCCAAATGCGTGTCTATTATCTTTGTACACCATATTAATAGTTTTCTTACACGTGGTGAGTTGTTTTAGCCACCCAAGGGGCTACTTTTTTTAGTAGGGGCGTTTTAGAGTGCCAGATAACTTTTCAATTTGTTTATTGTTTGCTTCAATTTTAATTACATTTAACCTAAATATATTCAATTAAATAATTTATCGCTTGCTTTAATTTCAATTACATGTAGCTAATATAATATTCAATTTAATAATTTATTGTTTTCTTTAATTTCAATATCGGAAAAGCTTGCTATTGTCCATTTCTCGATATTTCATCGGTTACTTTAATTCTTATATTTAGCCCTAGATCACTAGTGTACGTAAATTTTACGTGTGGTCTTCCTTCATTGGTTCTTTTCAGGTCTTTCCCTTCCACCAAAATACTTGTTTCATTTTGAGTGCTTCGAGGCTTCATTTTGTGCAAGCTAAGTGGTTTGATTTTTTCATCTAAGGTTCATTTGTCTCGCTTCATGAACTCGAATTTCTAATTTTACGTTTCGCTACAAATATTCAATTTTTTAAACACTTAAATTTTACGTGTCGCTAGTAATATACGACTTTTTAAACACTCACTTTTAACGTAGTCCCAGTGATAGAGTCTTTATTTTTAAATTTGTGGATGGAGTATATAAATGTGTTTCGATTCTTATTTCATATTGTGTTGAAGAAATGGCCAAACGACGCAAGTTTTTAATGAATGAAGAAATTCAAGAATTGGTTTTAGAATCTGTAGGTAGTGAAAGTTGCGATAACGTTGAATTATATGAAGACAGTTGAATAACAGCGATGCTGATCTAAGTTATATTCCTGATGATAAAATACAGATTGATCCTGATTTTGTGATTCCTTTTCCGATACAAGAAAATGAGTGCAGTGGTGATATGGACAAAAAAAATAGAATTAAATTACATGTTCAAAAGAAAAATAGAAAAAATACAAATATTCAAGATTCAAATGAACAAGGTTATATTATAATTTTGGATGCTAGCTTAATAAAATGAATAAATGGTTATGAGTTGTATATGAATATTAATGTTAATACTAAACAGAAAACTTGTGCAAAGAAATACTGTTCATATTAGACCAGGTCCGGTTGCTGAGACTCGATTTGCTAAGGGCCAATCGATAGTTTTAATTTATTTATTTTCGATGTTATAAAGAAAGAAATATTCACACAAAAGGAGAAATAAACTGAAAGAAGATTATGGACGGTTCCCTAAATAATTTATATTACGATTAACTGAATACCTTACTTGGAATATTAATACTAACTTCAGCTTTACAAGATAACCATTTGTCAATAAAAATTATGTTTGAAGTAATTTTTTCTGGTGGAAGGTATATCCAACACAATGTGGAAAAGCTATATGTGGAGAGCACCAAAAATCA
>BMAW01069250.1:39799-89811 GCA_019974015.1 Nephila pilipes | reverse complement strand
TTTTCGGACATGGCACCAGTCATCTATGAACAAAAAAAAAAAAAATTTAAAAAAGAAAGAAAATTCAGCAGCTGGATATTGCGAATATTTTTTATTCTTCCAAAACATTCCATAATTCGTACATTTTCTTACAGCAATTAGTTCGAATTACGGACATTGCACTGTAACAATAATGCCGATTGCTAAAACTTCCAAAAAAAATTATAAAAAAGTACTTGTGTAATTTTGCATACTTGAATATTAAACTACTAATAACTAAATTTATAAATGGCGTAATTTATTAATCTTTGCTAACTACGAGTATAAAACTAAAAAAAATAAAAAGTAATATACTAACTTTTCTTCAGCACTCTCTAACAAAATAACAACGATTCACTTTAATTTGTGTGATATATTATCTGTTCATATTTTTAAAAATATTTCTTAGCACTGTTCTTTTCAAGATTCAGAAGACGAATAAATGTATTTGTTTCACATTCGTATTATAGAGTGACGAATTGAACAGTTCAGTGTAAGGTAGCAAAGCTCTGTGACTGCAACTCCTAGGTTTTTACAAATTAAAAATGTATTGCGACCACAAAGGAATTACCAACATCCTACAACTTACACTTTTGTAAACATATAAAATAAATTTTTTACTTCATAGGTACTTTTATGAATAATGTATATGTTTTGATATTAAAAGATAGTATGATGTAAGTAAATAGGTACTATCAGTGTATGCGTTGAGATCAAAAATCGTGGACCCCCATTTTCATTTCATGGACCCCCAAATTTTTTTTTCGCTGACGTAGACCCCTTGCAGGTTGTCATAGACCCCTAGCGGTCTATATAGACCACTTTGGGAAACACTGATTTAGATGCTCCTCTGGTAGGAAGTCCAGAAATAAAGTTATGAAGAGTATTAATTGAGTACACTGCTTCTCCAGGAGATAAGTTTGGCTTTACGGTAATGGAATAATTCTTTTCATAAACATCATCATCTTTTAACACTTCTACTTCAGCGTTATAACTTATTATTTCATAATGAATGTCTTCCTCTGTTACTTCCAAAAATATCTGTACTTCCTCATCGACATTTAAATAATCATGAACAGATATTTCAAACTATTTTCTAATTTTATTTTCGTAATCAGACAAGGAATTGTGAAGACCTGACAAAGTATTTTCTTTTTCAGAATATCCGCATGAAGTATCACCTTGACTCTCTTTGTCAGTTTGAATGAAGCCGGCTTTTTTCCAACAATCAGATATGAACAGTTGCTTCATATCCCACCTCAGCAATCTATTCACAGGCATCTTTTAGAGTATTTGACACTTTGTGCTTTTGATCAGTATTAGAAATCACTTTATCCACTAATTGTTTTCTGTAATACCATTTGAAACATTTTATAAGGCCCACATCGAAGAGTTGTAGACCTACAGTAGTGATTAGTGGAAAGAAATAACTTCTACACTCTGCAATTTTGGAATAGGCTTATGTGCAGAGCAACTGTCAATTTAAAGAACAATGTTTTTATTCCACGATTTAATATCTTTATCCAGTTTCAAAAACCATTCATTAAATATTTTTGAAGTCGTCTAAGCTCACTTGTTTTCATTGTAGTATATTGACATGCTCTTAATATAAGGGAAGAACATATAAGGGAAGGAACCCACTGAATGTTCCATTCTCGTGCCATTATTTGTGCTAGCGAAATTATCGTAAGAATTTGTTCTTGTCTCAGAAGACGCGTGTTATAGCAAAAAGTTGCAGGCCATCGTTAACGAAGGGAATTCCAGAAGACAGGCAATTTCACGAGATGATCGGACTGAGAAGGGAAAGTTTATCCATATGGAAAAATCTCAGCTGCCACATACCTGGACACTTCAGCAGTGCACCGGCTGTAACGAAGATGGTTGGAACAAGGGAATGTGGCAAGTTTGAGGGATGCCGGTGCAGTCTGAGTGACATCAACACGAGTGGATCCTCACATCCGATGACATGCGGTGAAGGATCTGGAAGCCTTTTCTACTTCCATTCTGTAGCATGTTCAAAACACCCTGGATGTTCCCATATCGACCAGAACCATTTCCAGCCGATTGGTTGCTAGTGGCCTGCATTCATGGTATTTGTTAAAAATACTGCTGCACAGTAGTCAACACCTGCAATCGAGCGATGTGGACGATGCAATGGCACAAGTCGTGTTCTCAGATGAGTCACGCTTCTGTTTCTCCAATGATAGCCGCTGCGTACGAGTATGGCGTCGACATGGAAGCATGTCCGATCCAGCAGTAATTGTGAACCGTCTCACCGAGCAACAACGCGGCATTATGGTTGTGGGCGCAATTGCATACGATTCCAGGTCATCTCTGGTTCGTATTCAGAGCACTTTGACGACCCGATGAAGCGTGGTTGATTTTCTGTGGCCGCTGATACTCTCCTACTTTCAGAGGATGTTCAATGCCCCTTATCAGCCGGATAACGCCCAACCGCACACTGCTCGCATCAGCTAACGTGCTCTACAAGGCTTACAGATGTCTCCCTTGACACAATACTCTCCTGATCATTCATCAATTGAACACATTTGGAATGTGATTGGACGCCTTTTGTAGACCCGGCTACTGCAGTGTTCGAAGACGAACTGAAGCAAGTGGCTGACAGAGAATGGAGAGTTATTCTTCAGGAAACCATCTGTGCTCTCATTGACTCTGTACCTAGACGTGTTGTTTCGTATTTCACCGTTCACGGTGGTCCTACTACCAAGTGAGCCGACACTGTTTTCTCTCTACATTATGCATATAATTTCGAAATAAAGAACACTTATTGTTCGTTGTTGTCTCTTTCTATTTGACTTGTTTCATCAAGTTCTGGCCATTCCTTTTTGGCGTTGCATTTTTAATGTCGTGTAGTGTAATATCCGTAGTTGTGTCGCGTAGTTTCATGTACATACCATAATTACAACCAAAATCTACGCAATAAACATATTTTTAAAAAAATTAAAACTAATAAAAAAACATAAAAAATTAGTTTAAAGGAATTAAAAGCTTAATAAAAAAATTGTTCTTTAAAAAAGAAAAATTATTTTCGCTTTGAGAATTCAAAACATACGTATTATTACTCCACTCCTCCAATAACGTTACTTTGCGTCTACTCATAATATAGAAGACCTAATAACAGTAGCATGTAATGAGCGTGGTAAGAGTGATATTATTTATTCATTTCACTCTCGTTACTGTTGCTATGGATAACTCCTATTAGCAATATTTTCATTAGTGTGATTAGAATAAATCTATGATGGGATTAATAATATCGGGGAGTCGTTCCTCTTCCTTTAATACAGAAATATCTCAGTAATGGAAGATAGATCATGTGCACTATTAGAGGGGTGTTAATAAGAAAAGACCTCTCTCTCTCTCTCTCTCTCTCTTTCTCACTCGCAGGAAACAATACTGCATCGAAAATATTAAACGCACATTAAAACATAAGAATATTATCAATAGATCTTAAAGGTTCTGAAGAAAAAATAAATGCTTAAATTACATACAGAATATTTTGTAAAGTATAATTTTTAAAGGAATTATATATATTAAAAATAAGATAATAAAAACTGCTTTGAAAATTATTGTACGTAAACAAATTTAAATATTAGGAGTGGGAAAGATTGCATAAATATATGTGAATCCTCTCTTAAATTTGAAACCTCTTTATCAGAAAAAATGAAACATTAAACACAAATGTATTAACACTTGACATCTTTCAATTTCCCCCCTCACATTTTTGTTTATTTCAGTTAAAACAAGAAGAATAAGAGTTATATCTTACATTTTATGCATGAAGTTTTCACTGTAAAATTTTATGAAAACTGTATAAATTAATAAAATACGTAACGTTTCGTATAACTAAATTAATTATAGGCTATAAATAATAATCAAGAGGTTATGTTTTATAATAAATTTGAAAACGATAGGCATTTATAATCTCTCATATTAAATCTCAAATCACGATCTTATGCAATATATTCGATTGGAAAACATAATCTATTCGAATATAAACTGATATAATTTTCATCTGTGTAGTAAATTTCTTGTTAGGAGTATATATTTGAACATTAGTATTTTCCTTTTATGAAATCTGTTCAATATTTTTTGTTTGTTCATATTTAATAATATAACAATTATATTTTATAAGAATATGGAAGTGTTTTTATTTTTAGCTATTCATTTATAAAAATGTTTAGTAAAACATCTGCATTAAAGCAGGAAATCATTAAAATTTTAGCATTACCGAATGTGATTTTTGCATTTTTCTTTTGAATTCACTATAGCAAAGTTGTGACGTGTTATTTGTTGGATTGGAAATTGCTTATTAATATTCATTTTAATCAATTCTATTTTAAAATTGTTTATGCAATAAACATGGTGATATGTTTTCTTTCTAAATTTTCAGTACTAAAAAAAGGATCTAAAAGAAGCTAAATTCCTCGTTTAGTAAAATTTAATTATTCATTCTAAGCATTTCAAGTTTCTCTAACTTTTATTCATTCATTATAACAGGGAATTTCATTGTTTTTGCTAATTATTTCATTACGTACATCCATAATAAATATTTTACTTCAAGGATGAAGAAATAGTTTTAAAGGAAAAACAAACAAAAGTAAAATCAAAGTGTTTGAAATCAAGTAACCAGTTTAATTAACTGTAAGATACTTTTTTTTTTCAAAAGTCAAAATAGACACATATCATTGATAACAAATGTTTTAAAAATTTGCAATTTTTTTGAATATTTTTTTTTGTAAAAGTAGTACTCTGAAGTGATATACTACTTTAAGTTTAGAGTTCACTTATTTCAAAATATGTGCTGTTTAAATTAATAGAAGTCCCAATATTGTAATACATCATGTTTTTTCTTTTTAAATTTTATTTGTATTATTATTACTTTAAAAAAATCTAAAACCTGCTTTAAAGTAGATTTATCACACAAGATGGAAAAATGATAATAAATTCTCAAATCTCAAAACAAATGTATATCTTATGAACACAGTTTTCACTTTAAAAAACAAATTTTTTGCTAATGTTACTTCTTTTTACTTAATCAATTTTTACAATCTGTTTGTGCCTTTTTACTCATGTTGCTTACTAGTTTTTTTTTATAGCGTGCTTGTTACAAAATAATTTTCTTCCAAATTTAACAAAATTAGATGCACATTATTCGAAGCTAAGTTGTTCCCTATCTTCCATATATATATATATATATATATATATATATATATATATATATATATATATATATATATATATATACAGTGTTAACCAATATTGTAGATACTTTTGGAAATTTTTATTTTTTTGAAATTTGTATGCGTATAGAAAATTTAATACTGAATTCAATACAAAAAATAAAATTCAAATATTTGCAATACGAAAAGAATTAAACAGCAATAACTATAGATATACATTAGATACCGATGATTGCAATGAGTTATCAATACTTAGTAGAGTAACCTTTATTTTTCATTACAACTTCACATCGATGTTTCATTGAGCTGATGATAGTCTTAAGCTCTTCCTTCGTTATTACAGAATGCGAGGAAACAATTATAGCCTAAATTAGCTCCCTTTTTATTTGATGGGTGCCTAATTCGTACAAGAGTTTTCAAACGGTGCCAAAAGTTATCGATAGGTTTGAGATCAGGACTATTTCCTGACGGAGATAACAATTTAATGTTCTTTGTACGAAACCATTCCTTTGATAATTTTGCTGTGTGGCAGGAAGCAGAATCCTACTAGAAATTAAATGAAGTATTGTTGGGAAAGAGATCTCTGATGGAAGGTAGAAATTTTGGTACTAGAATAATGTCAATGTTTTTTCTGACATTCAGAGTCCCATCGATGACATGAAGGCGACCATCTGCTGATATGCTTGACTAAATCATAACATTAAGTGGATTCTTCATAGAATCCTTAATGAAATCAGGATGTAGCTCTTCTCCTATCCTTACATATCTTAGCCCATCACTGCCGAATAACGATATCTTAGTTTAATCGCTCCATATAACTTGTAATCACTCATCATCCATCCAATTAATGTATTACGTTGCTCAGTGTAATCTTTTGTTGCCCTGCTTTAAATTTAAATAAGGCTTTCTTCGTGGAATTCTACCTCTTTGTCCAACATCTGTTAATCTTCTGATTGTTCTGGAACTGAAAGAAACACAAGAATCATTCAGATAACCTCTGCCGGGCATTGATGATATTCTTCAATCTTGGAGGCACAGTCTTTTTATTCTACTGTATCTACAGATGTGGTGTACTTTTATTATCTTTTCCAGCTTTGTTTTTTATTGAATTTTTCTCCTGATATCAAAATCAAAACTTTGGGAGTCAGATGTAATCACTGAGTTGCCACTTGTCTTGAAATTTCAGCAAAGGTGTGACGTTGGGATATTCGTGGTTTTCTCTTCATTAACCTCGGGGACTTTTAATTAAGATTAATTGTTTTTGCTAAACAACCTTTGCCCAACCAAAAATGAAACGTGAATATGTAAATGGAAAGCAGGTAGAAATGAAGTGATGCAGGAGATTTAGGAAATATACAAACTCAGATTGAGAGTCGCTATAGAGAGGTTGAGTGATTCTAGTATTCAGTAATTGTTCCAGAGTCGGAACCTGGAATTGTTACAAATTATCGGCTGGTTAATGTATGCTAGAAATCAAGATAGCCTTAGTGGTAAGAGTCAGTTAGTTTATTACTGGTATATCAAGTTAATATAGTTAAGGCCTTGTCCGGGAGACCATTTATAATTGCCGTTATATTAGCAATCAACCAATAAATAATGTGTTTATTGTTTTAACGTCTCTTTGATCGACTTATTGAATTTTAGTGTTAATACATTGAGTTTGGCAATGGCACAAGAGGCAAACAGGAATGGTTTGCCGTCACTAAGGAAAGACCACTTTCTCATAACACAGTAATCTTACATCTCTTTCTAGGTGTCTAATCTACTCTTTTATTTGATGTCGTTACTTCTTGACTAATAATAGTCCTCGCGTTTCCTCTGGTGCGACGTTAATGAAATCAAACCAAGACAAAATTTAACTTTTGATTAAATATTAAAACTTTTTACAACAATTCCTACTTGTGATTTGATTTCATAAGAAATAGTCTTCCTTTTACAGAACACAGCACAAGAATGGCTTGTTCCAACTATAAACTTAATGTCAGCTCCTACTCACAGTTACTAACATTTGATAGGTTCCCAGAACAAGAACAATAATTGCTAGGTAAGTTCGACATTATAAACCACTTTATAACTGTGTTCGTGTTTTAGATTAAAGTACGCATACCGTTTTTGTATTGCAAACACTTTAATTTTTTTTTAACTGAATTTGATATCACATTCTCTTTAAAATGATATATAAGAATTTGCATTTTGTGAAGCTTAATATTTTCTAAAAGCATTAACAAAGTTAAAAAAACATAAAAATTTCCAAACTTTTGGCCACCACTGTACATATAAATTATATATATATATATATATATATATATATATATATATATATATATATATATATATATATAGACATCCATTGACATTCAGGTATTTTAAAATATACTACGTTTCATAAACACAGGTATAACTAACATATTGAAAATACCTAAACTGTATGAGGTTTCCTTATGATCAACTTTAATGAATTTATTATTTACTCACACTTAATTTCCAGTATCAAGATTTATGTAGTAATTAATTATGAATTGTTGCAGCATTACAAAAAGTGCTAATCGAATAAATTTAAAGAAAATGGATATTAAGATATTTAAAATTTGTAACTCTTTTTCCGATTACAGGTTTTGGTAGAAATATTTTCATTGACATGATGTTTTTAAATATATAATGAAAGTCGGTTGTGTAATGCTTTATATTTCTCATTATTGAGAGATGTAGAGACAATAAAATATTTTATGATAGAAATTTAAATAAGGATTCAAATTGTTTCTCTTAAAAATCATTATTCCTATATATAGGTATAGCAAATATATTAAATGGAAAACTGTAGATGCTCATATTGTAAGCTAAAAATCGTTGCTTTTGGCAAATATATTTCAAACATATGGTACTTGTAAGGATGGACATTTGAATTAAAAAGTTAAATAGACAAGTAACACATTAAAATGTTTTTATTAGTTTAGTTGTAAAAGGAAAACTTGATTAATGAATCAGAATGTTATAATGGAATAGAGAAATATCCTCCCGCAAAAGTGCAAAGAAATGTATTCAACTATAAGTACTGAAACATACAAAAAAAACCCAATTATACTCGTCAAAGAAATTTGATTATACTTATAAGTTTATATTCTTTGTTGATCTTCCTTTATTCATCATAGAATTCGCAGTTTTTAATTGAAAGGGATGCTCATTTGTACCGAAATTGTCGAAGAGTTCAGATTTAGAAACAAAGATCAAAAATTCAAATACACAGCATTACATGTACCACAATAACATAGGATGACAAAACAATTCTTTGATGAGAAAAAAATAGATTTGATTCCCACCGAATTTTGAAGATTAAAGCATTTCAAATAGTTAAAAAATGTAGTGGATTTAAGGTTGCAGGTTATATTACAGGGTTTAATTTAAATTTCCTAAACTAGTTTAAATAGTTTCGGGAATCAAACTTCGAACACTCTCAGGCGGTAATCCAAGAATTAAATAACTTTTTATTAAATAAAATATGAGACAATATATTTCATATATAGTAAGTGTATGTACATTTATTATGTGTTTGTGTCTTATTTAACTCTAGTTATAGTCCAATGAGTGTCATAATTAATGATGTCTTTTTATTCTTTGGGATATTATTTTTCCTATTGATATTTCTCTTTTATGATTTAGATATTTAGGATATTAGTTTATTTACAATCTTCGAATTTACTATTATATTTAATTTTCCACTCTCTCTCTCTCTGTATATATATACATGTATGTATGTATGTTTATGTATGTGATGCATAAACACTTTATTCTCTCTTTTTAACTTTCTTTCTTCTCTTTCTGAAATATTCTATACTTACTTTTTATACCTAACCAAATTTTCCAATCAACTTTTACGTGCTTTTCAACTGCTGCTGACACTTTCGTTTTGCAAATATCGTGCATATCGCTTAGGGTCATAAGACTTAATTGTTGCTGTCTCATCCAAAATCAGATGTTTCCCCGTTCTGACGTTAACCATTGTTCGCTCTCTTAAATCCTTTTATTTCGTTTTATCTAATAGTTGATCGTCCCTTTTTTCGCCATCTTTCTATTCTCGCTTCCTGTTTCTCTAGTGGCTTCCAAATTTTCGAAATAAATAAATAAATGTTGTAAAATTTACGAAGTCTGCTAGATAGTATTAACTACCAAAAATCTACGAATCTTCAGGTGAAATAAATCCGTTACAGTTGGTTTTCAATTTAAGTAACCATCAAACATCCTTCTGAATGGAGAAAACCCAAATAATGAAAATTTTCTGATCGAGAAATTCAACAAAATTTAGAAGATAATGCATTGAAAAACAAGATGTGTTGTATGCGACGTTCATTGACTAAATCAAATGTGGGTTAAGAAAGTAAAAATCTTCGTCTTGGAACTTCTCAACTATAATGCAAGAATCCTAAAAACTTCTAAAATTCACAGATTGTTTTCCATTCAATTCCATATTCAATAGTTAATCATTCTTTTTCCGTGATAATGAAACAAGAAAAAAAACTGAGCACTCACCACCCATCTAGAAGTGAAACTGTCTCCTGTAAATTTTAATTTAACCACAATTCGGATTTCATTTGGATGGTCCGCATTTCAAATGAAGTTAAGTTCAGTTTACAAAATCTTTAATAATTAAACAAAATATAAGAACTGTTTTCGTGTGCACGCATAAACCGTTTTCATGTGGATATATTTCTCGCTTAAAAATTAATTTAAGAAATTTTATGAAGGCGCAATAGAAATTCTGAAATGACAAATATTAAATTTTGTGTTGTGTAATGGGGTGCATTAAGCTAACATTTGGTTTATTTCTACTATGGAAATTTGTTGTATACGTATTGGTTTAAAATAGTAATTGTGTTGTGTGGTGATAAAATTATTTGATTTATTTGAAATATTATTTAAATTAGTATTGATTTGATGTTAAAAATTTTCTAAATGTTTTCATATTTAACATATTTGTGTATAAGGGAGAATTACATTTCAGTAAATTACAGTTGAAGGATTTTTATGGTGAAAATTCAGTAGAATTTGTGAATTTAAGATTAAGTGATAAACATGGACAAACCATTAGGTTCATAAATACTTGTAGAGAAAGTGTTGAAAGGTGTAAAACATAAATTACAAATCTCATGCAGACAATAACAATTAATGCTTGCCCTCAACTTTACATATTAGCTTTTGACACAGATAATGGAATGGACATTAATTCTTGGTCCTAATATTTTGATCACTGTTGTCTGACAGAAAACTAAAACAAAGAATAAAACGTAAGAAAATTAGTATATATTTAAAAGAAATAGCTTTAACTGAATATGTCAATAATTGCTTAGGAGTAAATAAATTTGCTTAACTTGTGTGTGGAGAAGCTTGTGAATTGTGAGTGTGTGAGTGTTTTTGTGAAAAATTCTTCAAATGTTAAATGTACTACTATTAGTGATTCATGAGGGATAATTCAAGATATTCTAAAACCTTATATGAGTATTATAGAGCGAAAGTAAATATAGGATGAAAATTAAAGTTTGACACAAAATTCGTTTTGGAAGCAATAACTAAAAGGTTAGTTAATTAGATAAAGAAAAGATAATTAATTAATCATCATCCTACCTTTTTGACAAATTGTCTTATTATTATAAATAAGATAGCAAACTTGGAAATTGATAATTTACCTAAAAAACATAAGTGAGAAAATAGGTTCTTCTTTTCTTCCAAAATATCTACCTGTGTTTAGACCATGAAACCCATATAATTCCTTTTTACCTTTTTACCCTCCGGGAAACTATTGACAAAATTTTGGAATCAATAAACATCCAACCAAATTTTGATGGTAATTATGTGGCAAGATCCAGGATCTCCTACCAGCTAAGGACCTATTACCCCCATGGCATTGCCAGTTTTGCATAAATCAAGGTGTAAGGAATGCCTATGATTAGGAGAATACTTATAGGTTCAGAAATCAACCAAGAAATCAAGAAGTGCCACACCTAACTATATCAAAACCCAACATCTGACTCATAATAAAAGTTCCAACATATGGCTATTGCAAGTATCCGGATACATAAACACTAGAAAATGCGTAAAAAATCATTACAACTTATTACGACATTTTTCTAAATCATTAGAGTGTGTTACAGATAAAGAGTTCGACTGTATCGATAATACCTCTGAATTCGGTCAAACAATTTCGACATAAGACACAGTTAATAAATGAAAACCTCATCTTAATACAAACACAAGGAATTACACATTCAAGTAAAATATTTCTTTTAAATATAAAGCTAGGTGAAACATATAAAACCATTAAGATGTATGTTATCGACACTGATTTACATAATATTTTCATTCTGGTTTAACAAATGTTTCACTTAATAAAAGATTGTGTAAATATGACCTGATTCAAAATAATAGGTGTGTTTAAACCCCAATTAATCAATGATTTAACGTTAGTTTACGTGCAAACTCCAACCTAACTGTTGATGAAAATTAAGGTAATGATAATTTCACTAATATCAGTTAAAATAAATTCAAGAATAAAGTAAATAAGGTAACTACAAATATTATACATCAATTTGATCACATATTTTCTAAAAATAAGACTAATGGGGGATGCATTAACATGATTCCTCCACCAATGAAATTAGTTCAAAACTATATGTATCAATGAGAGCATATAGAACTTCTACAGCTGATGAATTAGAAATTAAAAAAAAATTGTTGTGTCAGTACCAGCAGGCATAATTCTTGTAAATAAGTAATTGCCCTTATTCTGCCTCTGTAACATTAGCATACAGAAAATCTGAGAATAAAAGTACATGATTATGTATTAGTTTTAAGCGCTTAAACAACATTAACCAACTTTATAAATAAAGCCATTTTCGATTGTGTTTTTAAACACATTAACACTCCATGGTTTTGTTTTCTTATTAAAAATAAGTTAATATTTCTTATTAAATATAAGTCATGTACTTGAAATTAAGTTTCGTCATACTACAAAATATTAGAACAATTCTCTTCTGTAAAGTGTTGGTGTTTAAGAGTATATGCAAATCGTATCTTTATAATGTTTTTTTTTCGGAGAGTCGTGACTTCTCCTCCTGGTTTTTGAAGCTTTTGAGTCCAGCTACGACACGTCTTCTTGTAACGGCTGTAAGGGTGGTTTGTTTTTTTGTGTCATCATTTAATCAGCAGCCAGGTAAGATGGTGTTAGTTTGCGATCTCTCAAAATGCAGCCTGTTTCAATAACTGGTCCTCTTTGAGAGAAGTAACTATTTTGCTTCCTATTCTTTTGCGATTTATATGGGAACCATCAAGACGTTTAATTTCATACAGAACTGTACACCTGGAACATTTAATAGCTTTTGCAACCTCAGTTTGCCTCTTGCTCTTTTCGATTAAGAAAACGTACTTTCAAACGTAATTCTTGAATAAATTCACTAAGTTTTGATATTTTCGAAAGTAACATGGTGCTTTTTACAGATTTTATAAAATTAAAATAATTTGAATTTATATGTGTTCACTAAGAGCAGAGAGCACAGACTAATACTCATTCCGAGAAAACAAGATTTTCTCAAGAAATTTGTGATAGTATTTTATTGGCTGCTGATTGCAATGACTTCAGCCTACTCTGTTTTCTAAACTTCATAATGTTGTAATAGACATGTATGATATTTTAAGTAACACTTTCGCAGTTAACGGGAAAAGGTAAAAGCGCCTAATACTTCTATCCATTGTTGTAATAGCAGTCAGCAAAAACTATAAAATGTTTACAAACTACTTTTAATCATACATTTATATTAAACTAATTCAACAAACCAGTATGCACACAGGATTCAAAATGTTAGCAACAAGATTTAAATAGTTCAATATTTAAAGTGTTTATAAAATCACATATGATATGGAATTCTCTCCATATGATGTTGCATTTAATGGTATCTTTTAAAAAAAATTGATCTATAGAATCATTTTATGAATAGAAAAGCTTATGATTCAAGACTCATGGCAATATAAATTAAAAATTCCCTGTTCCGCTTAAGTTAAGACAATCTTAAGCAACCGAATGTTATACAAGACACTTAATGTTAAAAGATATATTTGTATTTAATTTCGAAATATAGCTGACGAGTGGCAAGGTTAGTCACCAAGCGAGAATAAAATACTTTAGTGCTAATGTTAAAAGTATCTGTTACATGTTTCATATGATAATTATTTATAGGGTAGAAAATTCTTATTTCTAGACAACATGTCCCATACTACATCTCAATGTAGTTTTCTAACACATTTTGCTGCTCTATGTGTACTTTTACTTTAGCAAATGGGTGGAGAATGTAGAAAAACACGATTTTAAATGTTGCGTATGGAGGAAAGTGAGATGAAAACGTATAGTTGTTTGTTAGACCACAAATTGTGGGTACTGAAACATAGTGAATAAGCACAGCACGAGAATTGCTAAATAAATAAATTTAGCAACTGTCTT
Organism: Nephila pilipes; assembly: GCA_019974015.1. Classification (NCBI taxonomy): domain Eukaryota; kingdom Metazoa; phylum Arthropoda; class Arachnida; order Araneae; family Nephilidae; genus Nephila; species Nephila pilipes. The sequence continues at coordinate 76,110 of BMAW01069250.1, read as the reverse complement.
AAAACTTTGCAATTTTGCTTAAAACTTAATTTTTGAAAAACATTAATTAGCATTTAATTTTTGAATTTTTTTTATTATAAGAGTGCGCTGAAAGATAATGGGGAAGTTAAGATAATTCTCATTAAAAAGCGATGTTGCATATCATTAATGAGTAATGTTATATGTAATACAGGGGAGGGTCTAAAAGTAAATTCCAAATTTCCAATTAAAGGAAATACTTAAATGTTAGATTGTTTGGAGTAAATATAAGAGCGATTATTGCTTAATACTTTTTAATACCATACATATTCATATGGTATTCTGCACCATATGCAATTATAAATTTATGTTATAAAACTAATACATTTAGGTTGTAACGAAGAATGCATTAGCTTTGTTAGCATCCTGTAATGAGTCCGTCATTTTTCCTATGTAGTTTAAGTGTATGCCAAAATATTTGATGTATGCCAAAATATTTAACGGAGTCAATGAGGAAAAGTACTAAATTTTTATTAAACACTTACAGAAAACTACTAATTTTTAAAACAAAATAGTATGTTCAGTTATTTCACAGGTGAAATTTTTATGGTGATTCTTGCTTTTGTTACACTTCTTATGAATTTGATTCATGTTTCTTCTGTCCCATTTTATTTCAATTCATATAATAAAGTCCTAAATAATGTTAAAAATTTGTTTTTATTACGTGAATTTAAAAAGATGATCTAATTTTTTTCTAGCATGAAGGATCGTTATCAAAACAATCAAGCAGAATTACCGTGTTGTAAAAACCTTATAACTGTGTTTACCAAAAGAATATAAAATTTAATATCTTCTGGATCAGTATTTGGAACAGACTTTCACGCATTGCTTTTGAGTCTCGTTTTGTAATAGGCCACAGTATTCTATCTTCACATGTCATTATTGCTTCTCTGGCTCCATCCCAAGAATGAGGTCCTTGTAGCCTATACTGATAAGATAGACTGGGTCCTAAAAGGATCCGATAAAGCAATCTGAAGTCTGTAAAAAAAAGTCTCAAAATATCTGGTTTGGCTCCAAACTGAGAAGCTATGTCATCACAATAGCTTATGTAATCAACACGAATCGACGTTTTCTCATTCGGAGTGTATCTTTTGGAATTCTCCTCGTATCGTGTCTCGATATCTTTGTACATTTTTTCTTTTGATGGAAGTCTACATTTTCCTGCAAGAATCTGAGCAGCCCAACGACTTTGAAGTTCTCCCGGAGGAAATCCTGGTCCAAAAGGGAGAATAAATCCTATAATGATTAGAGTAGCATGTGGTAACTGGGGTGGAAACATGCACTTGTACAAATTAATTTTGTCGTTTTCTTTTTCGACAATGTCATCCTCTAGGAAAGGAAATTTCCATGTGTAACCTGTAGACATAATAACAACATCTGATTGCGTTACTTCAGAGTCCCCTTCGAAAATAATGCCATCTTTTGTAAAACATTTGATGTCGGGTTTCATGATGACAGATCCGGACATCAACTTCGATCCAATATGGTCATTGAGAATTGGATCCTTTGAGAAAATGTGATGGTCGGGTTTGACTGCATACAGTTTTTGATTATACCGGAGATCCATGTAACTTTTCTCGAATAGCCAACTGACAAAATTGGCTGGAAATATATCAAATAGCTTGTACAAATAAGATCTAATCAAGTTGTAGTCGTATGGTAAGCCTTTATAGCCAATACGATTGATCACATGCGCTCCAGAGCGAGTGCTCAAGTATACCTGTAATTATAAATGATTAGTTTACTACTGACGAAACTGTTGTTATATTTTAATGAATTATTATTAAGAAATTAATGAATAATTCGAACGTTTTAAAAATATAGTAAATAAATATTTTATACTGTGTGTTGATATTTATATTTAAAAATTACGTAAGAATGTTACGAATCCTTTATTAAAATGTTCGAAAAATTTGAAAATCAGAATTGTAAGAAAAAACTGCAGCATATATGGAATATGTGCCTGAAAAATAACCGGACTGATCGATCTACAGACACATAGCGTGCTTGTCAAGATTAAATGGCACATGGCCGAATCACATGACATCTCCACTTTCCATTATGCTCTCATTCAAATTAGGTTCTCTCATTTCGGCCAAGGTTTTGTACATATCAAACTTACATCTTCGGCCCGTATGCTTTGATAGGGTGCGATAATGTAAAATGTATCATGAAACTAAGAAAATCCGCCGTAGAAACCCATTCTTTGTTAACGAAAGCATACGGTCCTTAAAGTTTATCACGCACTAAGATTTTTGAGGGATTTAAAAGGTTCAAAGGAAAATGATAAATATTTAAAAATGACGCACGTCTAAGGGATTTACCGAGACAACGATGGACAAGAACATTAGAACAATTAGTGTTTTCATCTAAAAAAGACCATCGGGTGTGTATTAGTGAAATTGTCGAAACCATAGCAGTCGAGAAAGAACCACTTCAGAGGACTTTGAGCGAATTATGGAAAACCAAGTCATGGATTCTGCATTAGGGTAACGCCCCACAGCTCATATTTCCTCGTCTATCACTGTAATTTATGGCAAGCATAAAATTTCTATGTTGGAACACCTCCTCTGCTCACTCAACCCTACCTAATTAGCGTTTTTCTTTATCCATTCCTTAAAATCGACACGGAAAGGAACGATATTTGATATAATTTAAGCTTTTAAAGAAAGAGCTACGAAGACACGAACATGCTTTCAGGAATCACTACCTTCAATGCTTTGTCCATTAGAAAATTTGCGCATGGATCAGTACAGGAATCGAGAATTTATGTATATTGTAGGGAATAATGTTACAATTGCGTAGACCCAGACATTAATCTGGGAATAGCGTAGAATTATAGCATTAATTCGGGCTTCTTTAAGTCATACCTTGTATTAAATAAAATGAGTATCATCTACTAATTAAGAATATCATATATCAATATGTTTACATGTTCAAGCCGATAAAAAGTATTCAATTATTCAATCAATTGTTCAAGTATTCAATTCCACGAGCTAAAGACTAATATTGTTTCAGTCTATCGACGTGTTCAAGCTCTAACTCTATTGAGGATTTTTTGCTTAGTGGGTTTACATTCATTTAATCCACCCAGAGTTTATTTCCTCACGCTGGAATCGTGTAGAAATAAGGATAGTGATTACCTGAAGGATCTCAGTGTTTTGGATGATTGTTTTGATCAAGATGAATCAAAAAATGTCGATGGCAATGAAAGTGATTTAATTGAAAACCATCAAGAAAAAAAAGGAATATTGTTTGTCACACTATCATACACTGCTTGATATAAATTTTAAGGTTCCTGAAGCAATTTTTACCTCTTGAAAAAAAAAACATATAGTGTTTCGGAAAGTACAATCAGATAGTTTAAATTTTTAAATTTATTAGATATCATTTAGGGAAAGAACAGTAAGGATGTATAATTAGCCCTTCATTTTTTTTTAAAAACTATAATTTAAATTTTTAACATGGGTTGTCAGTTAAAGAAGAAAATAAAATTCTAGTGTAACAGTGATACCTGCTTTGCAACACTACTGGTTTCTACAGCAGCATCTAATCCAGAACATCCCATGCCAACAACTGTCACAATTTTATCTTGATAAGGGGCAACTTTTTTCAGACTGTGAGAATGTAAAATTTGACCTTTAAATTCATCCTGTCCAGGATACATTGGCAGTTTGGGTCTATTCACGTGTCCTACGCATACCAAAACTCCGTCGTAGACATCAGTGGTTACTTCCTCTGAAAGCGTGTTCCTGATCGTTACTGTCCATCGCCCAGTCTCTTCGTAGTCTGGTGCTCTTTTGACGCTTGTAACTTCAGAGTTGAAACGGAAATGTTCCAGAATACCTTTTTGTGCTGCAAATTCATTGAAGTATTGATACAATTCATAATGTCTCATGAAATTGTTGACTTCCTTCGGAGGTGGGAAATTGCTCAAAGCTCCAACTTCTTTGCTGTGGTTAATGATTGTTGTGGGCATGATCGAAGCCACGCCTTCTATAGACTCTTCTCTGTAACACCAAGTTCCACCATGTTTATCGGTCTTCTCAAAACAGGTTATATCGAAGCCTCCTTCTTCCTTTAAACTCGCCGTTGTAGCCATTCCTGCTAATCCTCCACCAAGAACGGCGATTTTCTTTTTAAACGAAGCCATGCTTCCTACAATCAAAATAAAATTTATATAAACAATTGGATTTAAGTTGATGTTTTCATGTTTGAATAGATAATTATTATTATTTAATGCAATTAAATCATTTTTCAAAACTTGAATAAATACTTATTTTTATAACTTTAATTTTAATTTTTGAAATTTTAATTTGTCCTTTCCATTTCTTGCATTGTAGCCTTTTTTAAGATTTGAATACAATTAGTAATTTATATTTAACGTATTTCAACCATGAAGTGTACATTATGAATTTAGTGTTCCTTGTAAAAAGCGAAAGAAGTAACTTATAGTATTCTCTAAAGGACAGACGGAATTAAAATTATTATTTGCTTATAATTGAATTTGAGAAATTTTTTTTCTTAATTATTACGGAACATAGCAGCATAATCGAAATTTATGTCAAATTAAAATTCATTCTCTCACTCTTTTTAAGAAATTGATTATAAATTCATATTTACTTTTGTCTTTGTAATTGATGTGAATAAAATCAAACCCACAGATTATATCCTTTGTTTACAGCATTGCTTGAAATTATTTGTATTAAAACCGTATTAATTTAAGAATTTTTTACTCCTCTAATATAATTTTATATAACTTAAAAATTCTTCTCTTCTAATATTTTACATAATAACTTATTTATAAAAATGCTTTTACTCTAATATAATTTTATGTAATAACATATATAAGAATGCTTCGCCTGTAATATAACTTTATATAATAAATTATATATATAAGGATGCTTCTGCTTTAATATAACTTTATATAATAACTTATATAAATAAGAATGCTTCTCCTCTAATATAATTTTATGTAATAACTTAAGAATGCTTTTCTTCTATCATATTTTTAATTAGTTTTACATTCTTTCATCAGTTAACTTTAGTAAATGATACAACGTTGAGAGTCACTTTTGTAAGTCACTTTTGTTTGGCTGAAATAAAGTATAAGTGCTCACTCGTCAAGTACCGCAGCAGAGCCACATATTAGCAAATTTTCCAAATTATCACTCGCTAATATTTACTATATATTAGCGAGTGATAATTTGGCAAATTATCTCTGCTTTTAATGTGGATACCAAAAATTTTTAGTCAAAAAACAAAATTCATCTTATTATCTTTGGTATCCACAACAAAATTCTACAAAATTTTAATGTGGATACCAAAGATAAATCATTTCAGATAAAAAATTTAAATGGTCAAAGCATGTATTTAGGCTCCCGCCTACCGGTCATTTTGATTCCGTGAACTTATTGTTAATCTTATGGAATTTCTACTATAGTTCTCACATATTTGCTATTTTATCTGTTTGAATGCAATTAAGTTAATCTGAAAGAGCAAAATATAATAAAGGCTTCTGTGGAATTACTTTTTTCCCTCCAATTCTTAAAAATATGTTTAGCCGTATTTTAATTATTGGTTTGTAAGTTTTCCAGCGAATAAAAAATATTTTAAAATATTCTTTTTCTAAAAAAAAGTTATTCCTTAGAAGTCTTCAATATTTTTTGCTCTTTCAAATGCAATGTATTGCATTCAAATTAGATCACAAGTAAAGATTTGAAAATGGTAGTCAAAATTCCATAAGATTAACATTACATTCATGAAATCAAAATGACCGATTGACGGGAGTCTTAATGTATTTATATATGTTCTGAAGCTATGTAGATTGCATACTTTCATTTTTTTTATCCTATAAAGTATTTTGTCTTTCTAGCCACTGCAAAATTAAATTTAACACTGAACAATAGTTTAAATTGAATATACTCCTGTATTGATAAAACAAACACAGTACAAAAGAATTATTACTACAACAAAATGATAGTTCAAGGAATTTGTGACGCACTATTACTGTGACTATTTTTCTACATACTGAGCCTCACGAGTACACGCTTATTAGTTTTATGAGCTCTCGAAGACCTCATTGGCTTCAAACACCAATTACTATTTATTGCATTGAATGTACATAGTTGTAAAACTATGTAAACATGATATGTAACCCCCCAACGAAACAAGGAACACTGTAATGAAAAGAAAATTAAGAGTTACAATAAACACTGGACGAAAATTTGAGTGGCGTTGTATCACATCCTGGCGGTAAAAGTCAAGAAACTCCCGAATCCACACAAAATATCTCGAAGAGAACGTCCATGATTGCTGAGTTATAGAATGTGCTGGACCATCGAATGCAGTATCAAAGAGCTCTAACTGTATGAATTTAGTGTAAAGTCATAAGAGATTATGTCGATATTTTGAGAATGACACGATTTTAACCAAAACCTCGCTTTGTTCCCTTCATTCCTTTAAAATCCTGTGGCAGCGGTAGCTTAGTAGTCATGGTCACGGACACGCGGCAGGCAGTTTCCGTCAAGTCGTGAGATCGAGCCTTGATGCCGCCAAAGACCTGACGTATAGCCAAGGCTGATGCACTTTAAACCTGTCAAGACTCAAAATCCTCTCTTAGCGTGATGTGGAAGCTAGGAAAAAGGGTGCCAGCTCAGGTATCTCCTAATCATTTGACGAAGGCTCAAAATTGCTAGGTCCGTCTCCAATAGCCCTCGTGTTTCTTCTTGTAAGACGTTAAAGAAACCAACCAATCTTGAAATTCCTACGATACAAATGCTATTGTGAATGGATGATTGATTCACTAACGATCTGTGTTGTGGAGGATAGCGCTGTCCAAAATAGCCCACTTTTCTTTCTTTCTTTCTTTTTTTTGTTAAATTTTGAGCGTCTCTTAAATATACCATTGCAGTATTTATCAATACGAACTTGTTATATCCCCCAGCGAAAAATGTTGAAAGAGGAGAAGACGGAACTTTCCTTTCAGTCGTGTCTCCTGACCTGTTAATCATATTCGGTGATCTTGTTGCACCCTCAAACGGAATCTTTACACAGCAGGAGATGATGAATCACCTTACTACATATGGAATAATAATATTTAAAATAGCACTGGGAGATTATAGAAATGATTTAGCATTTCAAACATAACTGGTGGTTTTTCGCTAGCTGAAATCTCTCCGAAATATTTTTTTCTTTAAATTTTGGACAGCGATAAATTGGATGATTATTTTTACTAGTTAAAAATATATTCTTATAATTTATAAGAAAAACGCTCGTGATCGATTGAAATTATTTGTTTGATATGATAGCTAAACATGCGAAATTTTCTTGTCTGATGAGTTGCTATTCTTATTCAAAATTTTGAGGATACGAGTTCTCTCTTCTAAAAATTTCAGAAAATTATCGAAGGGTGGAACGTAGTTTGTTTTAATCATTAATTCGAACAGTTTCCTCGATACTTTATCATGTTTATGCAACAAATATAATAATAAAGTGTCAAATATAAATCATTTCTTTTATATTTTGGAACTTTTAATGATCTTAAATTATGAATGATTTTGTCTATGAAATGCCTTAACTTAGATGTTAATTCGTTCATTTTTCTGAATTGTTTATATCAGCATCAATAAATGCTCTCTTATTCTTGAATCTGAATAATAAGGAGACAAACAACGAATCAAATGAATCGTTATTTGTTTCAATTGATATTTTTTCTCCTTTATGAACTGCTTTTAAATAAAATAATTTTTGGGCTTCATTAATATTTTGATCTTTAATTGCCGAAAATTGGCTTTCAAAATACATAAAGTATTTATACTACTCCCCCAAAATTGAGGGAGAAATTAAATTGAGTGACATCTCAAGCAATCTAATGGAATCAGTAGTATTATTTTTGAGTTTTACATCATTATTTTCAATTTTAGATAGGAGTATTTTTAAGATACGAGGAGTCTATTTGTTCCAGTTGATATTCCCTTTCTTTCGAGTGATTTCGAGCGAATCTCTTAAATCAATATCTTCTGGTAATTAAATATAATTTTAAGTAAGAGCCTTGATGTTTGCTTTTTATTCCATAAGAGTCTCCAGCTTAATCTCCAACCTTATTATTTCTCCGATTCCATCAAGTTGAAATACATCTATACATTTAGAGAGGTGGCCTAGTGGTCATGGTCGTGGACTCGCGGCCGGTTGTTTTCTGTGAATCGCATTTTCGGGCCTTGATGCCACTAACGGCCGGTGCTGATGCACGTTACATCTGTTGGGATCCAAAGTCCTCCCATTGGCTTGGTGTGGAAGTTAAAAGAGGGTGTGCCAGCTCAGGTGTGGTCCTCGTAACTTGACCGAGGTTCAAAATTACGAGGTCCATCGCTAATAGCCCTCGTGTTGCTTCTAGTGTGACGCCTCGACGAACCAAATGTTGCAGTAGATAGCTTTATTAACAACTGCATGTGCGATCACTGGGCCACCGATTAAAAAGAACTTGATTGCTCATTCCTAGTGTAACCATTGTGAAGATCGGTAAGCTATTACCGTATATGTGAATGCAATGGGAAAAATCCATATGTGAAGGCACCTTGAGCAGCTGTTTCGTGAGTTATTAATTTATGCAGTCCACTGAGAAGTGCCTTTATTGCGACAGTAAGAACTTAAATGGAACTTTTACACTAATCATACCAACATTTAATACATACTTATTTCTATCATAGCCCGTCAAATGACCGGACTTTGCATTTTCTGATTGAATGTATGAAATATGGATGTTAGGAAGGAAATAAACAAATTAACTTTATTATAACTAAACAAAATTGTATATTGTCAGTTTCTATTACAAACACAAAGAATAAGAATTTTTAATTCATTACTTATCGCATTTATTACATAAGCAGGGTGTGTTATGTCTAAAAGGTTTTCATTAGAAAAATTGGGAGAGCTTCAATATTTTTTAACAGTTTATTAATGACTTCGACGGACACACACAAAAAGATAAATAGTACAAATCAGAAGAAGGGGGGAATTATCGTTCTAGATAGCAGTTCGAATACGACGCATTCGCAGCATGGCCATGTTCTCAAGTTCTGTTTTCTTTCTCTGAATTCGACTGGCGTTGCCAATCGCAGTTTAATAAACTATACAAAAATAATTGAGCGCTCGCTACAGGGTGTCTCCATTGTACATTTTCCGCAAACGTATTTTTCCCATTTAGAACAAATTTTGATGGTTTTATTTTGTTACTATATCCTTTTTGACACGCCATACGTTGATAATAATCTGTAGTAGATTTAGGCAACGATCGTTTTGTATTTGTTCTTTCTTTTAGTTGTTCACGGACTTCTCGAAAATCAGCTGGAAGTTCTACTGCTAAATGGAATAAAAATTTTGTCTCGAGATATTTTCTCCTGTCGTTTGCTTCTAAAATATCCCGGTATTTATGCCAGCTAAAACAAGTTTATTGAAAAATACTTGAAGTGGCCACCTACAAGACTTGGAATTTGAGGTGTATTTCCACACTATTTGATAGGTCATGTCTCAACCAAATTTAGTTTTATTGTAATGAACTGTATATAATGCGTTGAATACACATGAACATCATAATTTCTCTTCCAATAACCTTATAAAGCAATAAATTGTTCTCCCGGTCAAATGACCGGTTGTGGTAGATAACGGTATACGACAAGTATTACTCAAAATAAACAAAATACGAATAAAAATAATAATACAATATTAAGTGTATATATTTAACAGAAAAAATCATGAAGTAAAATGTGTAAAAGCGATTAGATGATATGCGCATTTCCGATTCAAGAGTTCATAACCGGTCAAAAGACTGGTTATGGTATGTTTAGTGTTGTGAAACATTCATGTGGTCTTCAGTAGCCGGAGAATAGCTGAAACAAAAGTTTATAAGTGTTAGAGCTTTTTATGTTAGTGAAATTAGTGAGTTAGAATTTTCAGTTTGTGATATTGATTAAGTGTGATATTCTTCCATAGATTAAAGTGCCACATCAGTGCAGAAGTGACAGCACTAAAGCAAAAGATCGATTCTGCTTTTGAGGAGAAAGAAATTTCCCTATTGTGTTTTCTTTTCTGAAATTCAACTTACCATGTCTATAATTGCAAAATTTTAAAGAAAGGACGCGTAAACTCTCGTCACTGAGGAATTAGGTTTGGTGATTTCCGATGGAGTAGCAGTCGTTGACTTACGAAATATTATTGAAAATCGGGATTAGTATATTAATGATATTGAATTTGTTCCAAATGGCATTGATTATATTATTGAGAAAAAGAAATCAATTAAGGAAAGAAAGAGAATAAGTAAATCCGAAAACGAAACAAAGTTAGAATTAGAGAGAGAGAGATAAAATTAAACTGGCTCAAATGCAACAATAATCTTACTTATTTGAAAAGGAAGTACAATTAGATCTTTAAAAAAAACTCATTGAGATATATTAACTGATATAGATACCTTGAGCAGAAACCCTGAAAATCTAATTAAAAGTGTAAGAACTTTAACGATTTATGTGGCTACTCGAGTAGAATCTTGTAATCTTTTCTTCCAATCAATTGAAAAAGCAGTTGAATCAAAAAAAATGTACTGGAAGAATTAAAAGCGGAAATACTATTAAATATATCAGGAGAAAAGGTAGCAAATTTAAAGATTAATATGAAAGTGATGGATATCAATAATTATGAGAAACTGTAATTTGTAATATTAAAAGAATACCACCCCACCCCACAAGAGAGTTTAAATAACTTTTGCAATGCACAAAAATTACCTAATGAAAATTTTGTACAATTCGCGTCGAGGTTTTTCGCTAATTTTGAATATTTTTGTCAATTGCGAAACTAAGCGATTTTAAATCGTTATGTGAATTGCTTGTTTCGGATAAAAATTTTAATGACCTTGTTCGAGAACTGAAAACTCACATAGCAATAAAACAGGGTGGGTAGGTATGTTTGTGTGTATGCGTGTGTGTGTCGTTTTTTAAACTGCGACAACTTACCAGAAAATGCGATACTTATCTTTCTTCGAGAGCGAAACCTAAAATATGAGTCATCAATGAATGAAAGCAGAAGATATCCAATAATAAGTAAAACAAAAAATCCTAATAACTCAGGGTATCAGAAAAGTGTTTATTTCAAAAATAAAAAGCAATAAATGTGTCATATGTAAGAATGAGAATCATACTTTCTATTTATTTTGGCCTTTTAGGATGCTTTCTGTTCAGGATTGTGTTAAAGTAATTAATACAGATAATTTGTTCTTTAAATGTTTTGCTCCAGAATACTGCGTTGAGGGATCTAAGGGTAGAAATTGTTTTTGTGGAAAGGCTCATAATAAAATAATTCATTTTTCGAAAAGCGTCATCAAACCTACAGTACAAATAATCAATTCCGTAAAAATGTCTGCTCTTGAAAGTCAAATGAAGTATTTGTGAATAATTCCCACCCGTCCTGTAAACTTAAGCAAAATATTATAGCTAACAGTTTTTGAATAATGTTCGTGCTTTGATTGAAAATAAATTATAATGACTAGCAAGAAGCTAGGTAACTGTTAGATGTTGGAAGTCAAACGTGCTCATGATTGCGCTAATCGTTTGGAACTTCGAAAAAATAAACAATGAATACTTTGGTCTCTTGCTTAACTGATTCATCATTGACAGTTAATGGATGCGTTAGAATTAATATAGCGAATAAAAATAAGTTTTCAAAAAAAATCACAAATGCCAATAGTTCAAAAAATTGCTGATTTGATTCCCCCCAAAATGCTTGATGTTAATGTTGAAATTTCAGATACAATTCTGTTAGCTGATTATAAACTTAATACTCCAGGAAAAATAAATATTTTATTAGGTGCAGAAATTTTTTATGAACTCTAGCACCCCGGAAAAAAAATGAGCAAAAATACATTGTATGGTTATATAGTTATATAGTTAACGGTAGCGTGGGTCAAATTAGGGAAACTAGATTTATGGTGGATTAATTCGAGGAGATGGTTTAAATAAAATATTAGAGAAATTTTGCAAGATAGAAACTGTCGAATAATCTCTCTCTCTCTCTCTCTCTCTCTCTCTCTCTCTCTCTCTCTCTCTGTATATATATATATATATATATATATATATATATATACATATACACAAAAGATGAACACATGATTTGTAAGGAATACTTTTTTCTCGAACACATTGGGAAAAATGAAGAACGGAAGTGCATCGTTACAATACCCTTTAAAGAGAATCCTTCGTATTTTAGGTATTTAAGAAATTTAGAAGACACATTGCCCTCATAAGACTCAAATCGATGTGGACTCTTTTATCCAGAGTTGCTGAATATTTAACGTTATTCTAAAACTTCAATCTTGGCGAAAGAAGTGGTACAAGTAAAAGAACAGAATTGGGTGTATTATGCTACAATTAATGGATTTGTAGACCTCTGAAAACAAGTGCAAAATAACTTGTTGTATTTAGTTGTTCCACACAGACCACTAATAGTTCTTTACTGAACTCCTTATGATACAATGGAGGAGTCATTCAATATGGCTTATTTTCGACGATTATAGGACATTAAAAGTATGTATATGCTTTGACAACCGATGTGAAGATGATGTATTGAATGATACTCAGAGATCCTAATCAACACAAACTTCAAAGAATTCTGCGGAGTGATACACCTAATGTGTCACCTAAAACTTATGAGTTAGTAACAATTATGAGTAAAGTTAGTAAAACTTATGAGTTAGTATCTGTGAGTACTACAAATCTGGCAATGAGGACTGAAATAGTTGTCCATTAATGAAGAGAGTAATCTCCCGATTGCCTCACCTAAGTTGCGTGATCACTTTTACATGGACTACGTGTTAAGTAGAACTCAAATTTTAGATGAGGCTAATGAGTTGTTGCAGCAACTTATGGCTATTATGCAAAAAGCTGGAATGCAGCTTCACAAATGATGCACAAACCATCCAGAACTATCACCAAGTTTCGAAGGAAATCATAATCTCTCAAATCCAAGTTAAATCAAAATTTTAGGAGTGTCCTGGAAACCAATGGAAGATGGCTTTTCTTTTCCAGTCAAAGTGGAGCTTGGTATTCCATATAGAAAAAGGAGAGTGCTATGTACTATAGCAAGATTACTTGATCCTTTAGGACTGTTGGGATCAATAATAGCTAGAGCCAAAATATTCATGCAGAAACTTCGTCACTTAAAAATTAATTGGATTGATTTACTTCCAACTGCAGAGTATCAAGAATAGCATAACTTTTTAGTTATGTTAGAAATCATTAATAACATTGATATATTTTTTTTATTTCCAATGGCAGATTATAAACAATTACAGAAACAAGCAATAGGGGAACAAAACACAAAATAGGAACAAGAAATGCTGCACCTAAGTTCATAATCTAGCATGTTTCCAGCCTCCCAGTAACGTTCAGAAAGAGAAGACTTTCGAAGTGCAGAGCAATGAAGCAGATGAGCGGAGTCCATATCCTCACCAGAGCTGCACAGAGAGCACACCGGGGAAGGAGCAATTTTTAATTTAAAAAAGATATTTCCGTAAGCAGTGATGTCCCGTAGCTAGGAGGAATTCAGCGACCGCTGTATGTCGTGGATCATTACTCAAATTGGAGATAGCATTCGTCCAAGCCATGGGAGATAGACCATTGGAAAGGTCCTCCTGAGCAATAACTTTGATATTGAGTGACGGATTATGATTGAAAAGGCAACCCAGATAGGGATCCATGGATTTTCTGGCGCTTTAGAGCGTTGCGTTGAACTATTGATTTATTGCAGGTCTAGCATATCTACTGGTGAAACTAAGGCTAGGCTGGTAAACGGCAAATTTAGAGAATTGCAGGTGAAAAACATTACAATTCTAAGGCTGGAATGGTGTGCAACAGTCTTATTATCAAAGTTGGTGAAAAGAGTCCTTGCAATAATTAAATTGGAAATAGCAGTATTCTTATGGAATGATTCTATGATAATGCTTTCCCAGATCCCAAAGGATCCAATGGATCTAAAAACATTTGTGCAGAACAAAGCAGATATCCTTTCATGGGGTATGGACCAACATTTCTATCTAATAATGTTTATCCAAAGCAGAACTTACAAACCGTCAATCTGACGAGTGTGAAGATGAATTACTTGTTTTTAATGTTACTGTAAATAATTTTATTCATGATATACTTAATTTGAGTAATAATTATGTAACTGTTCTTCGTATTCTATTTATGTTTTCAGGTTCTTAAATAATAAACATAGTCCTTTATACAGAGTATCTGGACCACTTGTAGTAAATCAATTTGAACCATTTTAAGAAATACAGTTTTAATTAAAATGGTTCAAAATGAACAGTTTTCATCGGAGATAAAGTGTCTTAAGCAACAAAAGAGTGTTCTTCCAAGGAGTAAGTTAAAATCACTAAATCCGTTCTTAGAGTTGGGGGTGCTTAGGTAACTCAGTTATCAATTTTTCTAAGAAGAATCCTGCTATTATACCTAAAAGTCACAAGTTGACTTTATTAATTACTGATTATATTCATGTTAATTATTTTCATATAAGTGCTTCAGCATTGCTTAGTTAAGTCAGAGAAAAATTTTGGCCTTTAAGTAATAGATCTACTTGTCGAAATTTTTTCACAAATGTATCATTTGTTTTCAAGCTAATCCAGTTATTTCATCTCAAATAATAGATTACCTGCCTAGAGATCTAGTAAGACCAAATGTTCCATTAAATTGTGCTGGTATGAACTTTGGTGGTCCATTTTTCATAAAATATAGAAACTAACCTAAAGGTATTTCACATAAGATTTATGTATGTATTTTTGTTTGTATGGTTTTCAAAGCTGTACATTTAGAAATTGTATCAGACCTTAATTCAGAGACTTTTATAGCCACATTAAAGAGATTCATTGCCTGCCGAGGCAGGAATGCTAAATTGTATTCTGATAATGCCTAAAATTTTCGAGGTGCGAATAAGGAAATTATGAGACTTCTTAAAATGGTTCAAAATCTTAATTAAGAATTTGGCTGGTTTCTTAGTTAGCAAAGGTATTGACTGGAAATTTATCCCACCTAGATCCCCAAATTTTGGCGGACTTTGGAAAACCGCAGTAAAAGCCTTTAAATATCATTTTAAAAGAGTTGTTAGTAGAGCTAATTTAAATTATGGAGAATTTTTAACTGTACCCCCTCGGATTGAAGAATTTTAAATTTCAGAATCCTTGGTCCTTTGTCTGGTAATGAAGAAGATTTTGAAGTTTTGACTCCAGTGCATTTTTTGCTAGGACGAACTATAACTACTATTCCTGAACCAAAATTTCCTAATGCAAAAGACAATAGACTTAAAAATTGGCAAAGGGTAACAAAACTAGCACAGTTAATTTGGGAAAAGAGGCGTTGTAATTATTTAAGTCAGATTCAGCAACAAAATAAGTGGAGATTTGAAAAGAATAATGTTCAAATTAGCGATTTAGTGTTACTAGTTTAGGATAATATGCCATCACATAAATGGCTACTATTAGTGTACACTTTGGAGACGATAAAATAAATTCGTGTATTTCAAATAAAAACATAATTTGGTGTATTTAAGCGATCTGTCTCTAAAATTTGTGTTTTACCCGTGTGTGAACAATATATATAATTATATGCATTCTTCTGCTTTATAATTGTAAACATTGTTAGAGTATTCAATTGTAAACATTATCATATTCTTTAATTTTTAGTCATTTGTACGCTGTGTCAAACAGATAATTTTATGTAAATGAATAAAGTGTTCTTTTTTGTTTCATGTATGATTAATTATGAATATGTATTTTAAATTTTTGAATATTAAGCGAAATAGTGCTATGCATACAATGAATGAATGCTTAAACATGTCATTGGGATCCGATATGTTAACACCTGCATATGCGATCACCGCGCTACCTATACAAAAAGAACTTAACTGTTCATTCCTAGTGTAACCATTGTGAAGAGCAGTAAGCTCTCGTCCTGTTTTTCAGTGTAATGAGAAAAACCCATCAATGAAGGCACCATGAGCAGGTGCCTTGTGAATTATTAAAGTATTAAACAGTCCTCTGAGAAGTGTTTTTATTGTAAGAGGGAGAACTTAAATGAGTAACCTATGGAACTTTAAAGTTATGTTATGAGATTTTCAAGCTCAAATACAATAAATTGAGATAAATGAGTGGACTGTATATAGTTTTAATAAAAAACAAAGTTTATTACTTCAGACATCAATGTGCAGACAAACAGCACAGAATAGTATACGATTATATTAAATACGCTTGCCTCAATCGTCTAAGGCTAAATTCGATCTAACATTGGCGTGTCGGGAAGGAACGAGACTCATAGCTAACGCCTGGCTGTGCCGAACACTATCTATTCTTTACAAAGCATAATTACTGAAGGTTATTTACTATCTCTAAAAGTACATTTATGTTCATTAGTGAATATTCAAAACAAATTACTTTCAATTTCATTTCATTTTCACAACTTTCCTATTGAAAAAATCGAAACTTTTGTATAACTTTACCTAAGAATGTGCAGTAAACAAACACGAACTGCTTAAAAAATATTCTTTATTAAGAATATTCACGTCTACTGGCCATTTTGATTTTGTGAATGTAACGTTAATTCTGTGGAAATCCAACTACCGTCCTCAGATCTATATTATTTTACCTATTTGAATGCAGAAACACTGCAACCGACAAAACAGAAAATAAACAAGGTTTCTATAGAAATATTTTCAACAAAAATTCAAACGAGTAATTAAAATAGGGGTGAAAATATTTTTAAAATCAGAGGAAAAATATAATTACGCAGAAACGTTCATAAGATTTTGCTTTTTCGGATGCACTTATTTGCATTCAAATAAATAAAATGGTATAGATTTAAGGATAACACCAAAAATTTCATAGGATTAAAACCTTACTTTCATGAAATTAAAATGACCAGTAAATGGAGCCTTTGCCAGTTGCATTGCACTCTGATATTTTATTACACGGTTTAGTGTATTCAGGTCGAGTTTTAATTTAAGCTTGCTGGAATCAAAAATGATGAAAAAAAAATTCAATATGGGATAACGGCGTTAGAACCCCAATATTCCTTCAAAAGCTTCGGATATTTTTCAAGATCCATCACAAAAGGATTTTTGTATAACGCTCTTAAAACTAGAACTCCAATATATTTTTCTCATTTTTAAAGCTCAAAATTGCGGATTTTGTTTCAAGACTTATAATTGGGGGCATTATCTAAACTGTTAAAAGAAATAAGAAATATAGCTGCAGGAAACATCAGTGAGAATGTTTTAAAATCAATTTGGACGCAAAGAATTCCCATTTCATTACAACAAACTTTTTATCCCTAATGACAGCTTATCACTTATTGTTTATAAATTTAATGAAGTTTGTTAGTTTAATCTTATTGTTAGTTCAGTTGTCACGGACCATTTGAGATAAGATAATTGATTTGGATTTCGAAATTACTTGAATTTCTCATCCTAGATTGCGATACTTTAACACAGATAGACTTTAAACAATGAATTTTTAATATTAGAAATGCATCATAATCACTTATAAGCAACTCAGATCAAATGTGTTGGTATCAGTGTCAATTTAATAAAGAACTTTAAAATACTTTTGTTTTCGTGGTTTTCGGGTAAACTAGACTATTTCCTTTTTTGTGACGGTGGCAGCAGATGGTAGCTACTTTTCCAGCTACTTTTTTTATATGTGACGAAAGTACGGGTTGCCGTTTCTTACACTGCATGTGTCAGTTGTTTTCGTTGAAATTTGACAAAGTGTACGAAGTCGAAAAATCTCATTTTATAACCGCAAATAAAACATCGATTAAGTGAGTAATATTAAGATATTGTCAAATTATTGGTTTGAGAAGAAAAATTTGTGATTTCGATTTGTGATTGAAACAAAAAAAATGTTTCGCGTCATATTCTTAATAGCAATCTTTTGGAAAAATTTTAACAATTAGTAGATGTTGAAAATTGACGTTTGATTGACATTCTTACCTATTTAAATTCATTGTTGGAAGTAACTTCTGGCAATTCGTCAGGATTAACTTCACTTTCTAATAAGTCGTCATATCATAAAATCTTAAATCGATATCATGAGCATCTGACACCATATTTAACAAAAATGAAGTAACTCACTCTATTGAACATACTATTGAAATGAGTGGACCAACAGAGTTTTCGAAGATAAGGTGATTAAGTCCGGAAATTGTTCATGTAAAATGTATCAATGTGTTTTTAAATAATAACTGAATAAAATAGTATTAGTTAAATAAGTAATTAAAATCAATTATGTTTTTTTTTTTCATTTGGACTTCGAGTACATAGTCGGCTCACAAACTGCTGTTAGATATTTAATGCAGCAACGGGTGAAAAGTTTGGAGACCCCTAGTCTACACGAATTATTAAACAAGAAAACTAAAAAAAGAGAAATTTATGATAAATTGGACAGTGGAAATGAAAAATCACTTAACGACTTTTAGCTAACCCCACAATATCAGCATAGCCTAAGCATTGGTTATTGATGTGTCCCAAACCTCAATTGGTGCAGTGATATAGCAACATATCATGAGTAAAACTGATGTCCACGTTTCATTTAAAAAAATTCTACTGAACGTAATTACAATGCGATGTTTCAACTGTTAAAGTTCTACCCTACGTTCCTGAGACATTTATATGAAAAGTTTTGAAACATTACGTGTGTATCTCATTGTGGTGCGAAGGCAAAAATTAAACCGAACGAACAACATTTAATCTAAAATTATTCTAATAAAAGATAACTAGACATGGAGTAATTATAGCATTCCTTGCCAAAAATCCAAAATTCCGTGGCATGCCAAAACGCCACGCGGATGATTCAATATACCAAATTCCAGGTTCATTCATATCCACATTAGTGTCGTTGGACCTTTACCACTTCTAGAAACTATAAATTTTCCTTAACATGCATTGATAGATTTACCAGATGGCCGGTGGAATTTCCAATGTTAAAAACAATTGTTGAAACTGTTACTGGGGCTCTCTTTCCTTGGAGGATTTCACATTTAAAAGTGCTTGAAGAAAGCATCGAAAGATGGAGAACAAATTTTAGTATTGATCATGAGAGAAAATCATGTACTTCGGTCTAACATTAACTGTTGGCAAATATAACATAAGCGCTTATCTCTCTCACTGTTTGAAACTAGGTTTTCACACCCCACACCGTGGACGGTGGGAATAGCTAATTTTTGGAGGTTTATTTTGTTTATGCATGGATTTACAACATTATAGTTTCCATGCTATTTCAATGATAGGTTTGATTTTAAACATTGCATCCTTCAAAGGATTAATATACTCGTATAAAACTAATTTACTGCTTTTTTTCACATATTTTGCAATTTGAAAAAGTGTAATAAATCAGAAAAATAGCACATTAGCGGAAGCTACTGGTAATTTACTTCACATTTTAATCTATAAATGCAAAGGTAAATAATTAAGAAACTTCTAAGCAACAGTTGATTTGATCTAATGACTATTCATACTTAATTTCCTAAATTATTATATAACTATTTTTAGAATATTAGTTTATCACAATTTTTTGTGTTGTTAAATCTGTCTCTTAAGTTTAATAATTTTTTAAGTTAAATTTTCTTTTTTAATATAGAAATTTCTTATAAATAAAGTAATTAGACTGTGTATTTGAATCATTTAGATATATAATCGCTCTTTTGAATATGTATGAAATACAAAAAGCTTCAACATTGAAATATAAGTATAATGTACTTCAATGCAGAAGCAAAACTTATTTAACAGATGTATATATTTTAAAAATTTCATTATGTTTTGTTATGATTACTATTAACTCTGACTGTTTCAATTTTTGCCATAAAATCTTGAAGAACGTAAGAAAAAAATTATTCTAAACAATTTTTTCTAATTTTGTAGAGAAATTAGCAGTCAGAAACTTCGAAGGTGGTATTTTGATTTTTTTTTTTTTTTTTTTTTTTTTTTTATTAATTTTTATATTTGTTGTTTTTTTTTTTTTTTTTTTTTTTTTTTTTCGTATTGCTTAAATTTTATACGTAGTGTGCGTTTCCCTTCTTTATATTAATTTATTCATATATTTGCTTGTTTTACCCATAGTTTTACCTATAACTACTCTGAACTATACGTGATATGCAACTTAATATATTTTTGTTCATTTAGTATGTTACTGTAAATATCTTATATAATTCTTTTTTCAAGCCATTAAAATTTATCTCTTTAAACGAAAACTATAAACTCATTATTTTCATTATTTCCCTGCTTTGTATAAGATAAAATATTATTATTTACGTAATTAAACTTTATATTAATATGGAAAAATAATATGTAATTAAAAGTTATTATCATTTGTTAGAACTAGTAATATAATTTATGTAAGAATAAATATGTATAGTTGTAAATATTTCCTCAGTATTGTTATACAAACTATACATAAATTATTCAGCATTCATAATCAATTTAATATTATTAGCTGCGTGTAAAATATGTTAGGTCTAGAATCATTTAATTAATTTTAAAAAACTCTTATATCTATAAACATGATAGAAAAAATAATAAATTTTGTTTCATGTATTACATCACGCACAAAAACATGCATGCATTTATAATAATTTAATTTAAATGTTTCGCGAGATCTTAAATAACGCTACATTGGTATTCGTTTAATTAAAATCATATTTAAAGCCGAAGTAGTCAAAAGTCTTCACATAATCTAAGTTAATTTTAAGTATAAATGTATCGTGTTTAATTAAATATCAAACAAGTTAGAAACTAGTTTTTCAAATTCTCTGAATATGTTTAGTATTTTAGTTTATAAAAGAACTGAGGCAAAAATATATTCATATAATTTATCAATCAATAAACTATTTTTTAGAAGCCGAAAAACTGTGTATTAAAAAATCATCTTTATTAATAAGATTGCGATTGAATTAATAATACACATTGTGCACATCAGATAAGCTTTTATTCTGATACATACGAATTAAGTTTTTGCTAAATAATTTAACGTTATTCTTTGTTAGAAATAAAAGATCTCTTTACTTTACTGAAAACTAATGAAAATATACTTTTGTTTTGAGCAAAAAAAGTATTGTTTAATCAGGAAATCATTCTAAAAGAAAATACATTTCGTACACATTTTATGTGACATACTTTCGTATGTCTTATAATCTTTTATTTAAAATTTAATGAAAAATGAACTCAGAAGAATAATGTAATAATCAAACAACATACAAAATGAAATATTAGTTTTATAAAAAAAAAAATATGCTGTTATGGGAATGAAACGTTTCACAATACGCTGATAGGCAATGATAAGATGTATTTTCTAAATGCGCGTGTGACGAAAAGTACTAAACGTACCTTTAGGTCCAAAATACAGAAAAAGATTAAAGCACTTAAATAAAAATGCAATTTAAATAAAATAATCTATAAAACTTACGAAGAATATATAAAGTTTCAAAAAATGTTATAACAGTTACATTTTAACTTACAAAATTAAGGTATTGTTCATTTCCTGCAATTTTGGGTAATTTCATTTCTATATGGAAATGAAAAGTATTATTTTCTTAACGAACAATACTACAATATAATGATAATTTTAAACACATTTGAAGAAAACCTCAAAGGAAAATGTTTGATGCATTAAAATTAATGTATTATTTGAATAAAATAATATACAAAAATTGATATTTCAGTCACAGTTCCAAAGAAAGATATAATACTAATGATCACATCTTTTTCACTTTTTACGTAAATTTATTTATGTTTGAAAGCAGAAAAGATATATTTTTAATGACGAATTCTACCGTATAATGACAAATTTAGATATATTTTGGCAAAAAAAAAATCATTAAAAGGCTCAATGCATTAAAATAAGACTAAACTGAATAAAAGAACTTAAACACTTAAAAATAAAAATTATAGTTACATTTTCACAATATAAAAAAGTATAGGATTGGTTATTTCATTCACTTTTGGATAATTGCATTTCTATTTATTCACAAGTAAAAGTAATTGAAACTTATAAATTCTCATACAGCGCACGCATGTTGAAATGTACAGAAAAATTCAAAAAGTAAGTGAATTAATTTTAACCAAAACACTTTAGAAAATTCTTACTTTATGCAATGATATCCTCCGTTATTTTATTTACTATCTCTCTGCTAATTCACAAATTTTCATAAATCTGTTGAGACCTCGTTAAATGATGCATGCAACGGGGAAAACATGGATTTGAGACTTGTTTAGTTAACTTTAGTTAACTAAATAAAATTTCCCTGAGTCCTTCAAACAACATCATAGTATTAGTACTTGCTTCTTACGAAATAAAGATAAGATCAAAGTGTAGTTATTTTTTTTATCCATAATTGATATTTTCAATTGTTAAACACTTCACAATATCTTTCAAAAATGATAATTCAAGCTGAATATCGGACGTACTTCATAATCTGTTAACGTAAACAGATCAAGGCTTTCCATTTCATATATTTATGCAGAAAAGAAAACGAGAATGATTACGTAATATACATTTACTTTACTTACTAATAACTTCAGATTCTAGTTTTCATTGCTTTGAAAAAAATTTATCACCCCAGAAAACAAAGCAATTTTTTAAAATAACAAGTCTGATTTATTCCTAAGAATATAATATGAAGAGCATTTAATTTTAATGTTATCATCCGTACAATAGACTAAATCATATGATTAGGATATATACTGCTTGTAACAAATTACATATTTTAAAATAATATAATTCATCATAATGTTTAAAAAAAATGATGAAATATCTGTTATCAATTTTAAAATATTCAATCATTAATTATTAAAATATTTGCTAAAATTTTATAAATTATTAAAAATTTTAAGTATTGATTTGCAAGATAAATTAAAAATTCTAAGCCAAATTAAACACCCATAACATGAAATCCATAAACTTACGTTTTACTATACTTATTAGAAAGCAAATTTCTTGAATAAAATGAAAAAGTGTTTAACAATTTTCAATAATGCGGTATTTCCCTTCTAAATAGTCTTGGGATGAGAGAAATAACTGCTCAATTTCAGGACATTTTATTATTTCAAATTTATGATACAAGTATAAGGCGCTTCTGAGAAACGCTATCTTCATTATAATCAATCGTATTTAGTCATAGATTGATATATTTATTTTTCATCTTGATTTTAAAATCTGAGATATGAGAATTAATTACATCACATTTAATAACTGAAGTTAGTCGTATATATATATATATATATATATATATATATATATATATATATATATGTGTGTGTGTGTGCGCCTTAGAGTTATAAATAATCCTTTCTTAGTTTGGTGTAGGACCGTCTTTGACATGTAATACAGCTTGGATTTGCCTAGGAATTGATTCATGCAAGTGCTGAACAGTGTTTAGAGGAATATTGTACCATTCTTCATGGAGATATTGTGAAAGTTCTGAGAGAAATGCCGATGAAGGATATCGAATCCGTAGAGAACGTAGTCTATAACTACTGTTCAATTATATTGTGAATGTGCGGGTCAAGATAGATTTTTAAATTCATCTCCATGCTTATCAAACCATGATTGAACAAATCCCGCGGCATGAATACTATACTTATTATTTACCGCGGCATTATCATCATGGAAAATTCTATTTCCTGCAGGAAATAAAGTTTGCATCATAGGATGGACCTGGTCAGCTGAAATTTCTCTATGCTTCTTCCCAGTGATCCTTCCTTTCAGGGATACGATTGATCCAGCAGAAGAACACGACTCTGCTGCCCATTTCATGACAGACCCACCTTCATACTTGACAGTTGGAAGGAGTCAATCATGATTCGAGTATCCCATTCACGATCATACGCTTTTCCTGCAAACGTGCACCAGTTCTGTTGCAGGGAAAAGTGTAAAAGACGATTCACCAGCCCATATTACTTTCTTCCACTTATCAATCGACCATATTTTGGGAGTGTGACACCACTATAGACGACGTTTGGCCTTAACATCTGTGACAAAGTGCTTGGGAACTGTTTCTCTGCCATAAATGTTCTGATTCTGAAGATGCCTTCAGCTGTAATTATTGACAATGGAGAATCCAGGTGTTGATAGAGCTCTGCTATCACTTTTGTTGCAGATTTTCGTGTTTTAGACATTACAATCCTCTTCAATACCCGTCGATCTCTTTCACTGCGCTTATTATTATTTTGCTTTGCCGAACTTGTCTTGCCGCGCTGCATGTATGCTGTCATGACTTTGGACAACGTACCTCAAGAAACGCCTAAAACGTTGGGATGTTTCGGTCGTACTTGCTTCAGATAGAATGGTTCTTACAATTTGGCCTCTATGAAAATCTGAGGGGTCAGACATTTTACGCTTTTGAAAAACTCCAAGACTTATAGAACTTCAATAACGTTACCACATTCTGCCAGAATATATACATTTCTATTTATAAAAAAAATTGGTAGCTATTATTATATTTTAATGCTTACGAAGTGCATTAAAAATGTCTCTTTTATTCACAGATGTTTCCATATTTTGATAATTATATACATACATACACACACACACACACACACACATATATATATATATATATATATATATATATATATATATTATGGATTTACTTGAGAACATTTAATCCTTTCACCGACTGTAATTTCCAACTGTTTTTAATCAATGAACTAAGCAAGTCAAATTCCAGCTCAACTTTTTTATTTACTGTTCACTTTAAGTAAACTAGGCGCAAGGTCGGCCGGCGGGCCAATGTAAAGAAAGGGGGGTTGAGCGGTTTAGCCGCTGTATCTCTTACAATGTCGAGACGATAAAAAGTGCTCTATTTTTCCGAGTATCCCATTATACAATAAGGAAAATTATAAAAAAAAAAGTCATGGAACAAGTGGTACAGGATTAAAGATTCTGGAGAAATATCATAATAGACAAGGAGTCTGAAGGGATTATTTTGACAGATTCACTATCGTGGGAAAAAGGGATTAGAAAAATTTTATGAGCGCGTGATCTAATAAATAAAAGGATAGTTTGGAAGGGGATCAGGAAATAAGAATGAACTCTTTACTTTTGAATTAGGGAATGGGTTAGAATATACAATTAAATTATTATTAAGAGAAATTATTGAATTAAAATTAAATCATTACACAACACACATACATATATAAACTATGCGCACCAAAATCAGAATTCTGTGTGTGCATGGTTAAAAGGAAATGACGCTTAACGATTGTGTTTTAATAGTAAAAATCTATGCATGGTTATTATGTTATGTTTAAGGTTCAGATAGTGTTAACAGAACAAAAGTGAATTATGAAAATCATCAAAAAATATTTAAATTCACTCTAAATAACAAAAACATATCTTAATACTAAATAGTCTTAAGCTACTACTTATATAAGGTTGTTAAGTTAGTACAATTATGATTATTCTTTCTTCTCAAATAGATAATTGAAATTTTGATGATGGCTGGTTTTTGCAAAACAATTTTTTTGTCGAGTGTTAATATATTTGCTGTAATCAAAATATTGCGAAGTCACCATATATAAACTGAATACAACGGACTACATATTAGAAGGTAATAAGTATTACATGTAAGTATTGGACATCATGCCAACAATGCTGATCTACCAAAAACATTCAAAAAGAATTTAAACCTAGAACAAACACAAGCTGGTGACCCAACAGCCAACAAAAACAACAAAACAGAAGACAAAACTTTAAACAAACTTTAAACTTTCAACAAACATGAAACTTTAATGCGATTCCTCTCTCTTCCTCCGATGACTTTGCAACCTTAAATATCGAGTAACAGCAGGAGTTTTAGTTCTCTTCAGCTTCACATCATTTAAGCCGGCTTGGCTTGCCAGAATAGCCATCTAGTCCTCATAGTGGTAGGTAGCAGTATGCTGGAACCTGGGTGATCACCAGTCACCACATTACTCCTTTTGCATCACGCCTGGGTCACCAGTGTTGCATTCAAAATGTTGCGAAGCACCATTTATGAACCGGAATGGAAAAATATTGGTTAGCTATATTGGGTTGCAGAACACCGTGAAATTCCGATGCGGTTCCTCTCTCTTCTTCCGAGGGCTTTTCATTGCTGCCCTATATATTGGGTAGCAGGATGAATTTGAGTTCACTTCAAATTCCCGACATTTAAGCTGGCTTCCTTGTCAGAATAGCCGACTGGTCCTCATAGTAGAGAATAGAAGGAATAGCAATAGGCTCGAACCAAGGTGATCACAAGTTGCCACATTTTTGACACTCTTTAAAAACCATGATAATGTTATTTGAGTAAATAAAAGATAGTACAGTAAAATGGAGATAATAAAGAGTATGAACTTAAGCTTTTATAGGGAATAATTAACTGTTAGGTAGTATTTATAACTGGATTGAGCAATTATTTTTTGATCAATTAAACATAAGCTTCTTAAGACCATTTTAGATTCCTTCTATGGCTCGAAGTAATATTTTTAACAGTGTAATTTTTTTTTAATTCCTTGATAATTCATTTTTACACAATTAAAACACTTTAATTTTAGGACTTGTACACATATAGAAATTTACATAATTTTAAGGAGTAAATATTTTTTTTTCAAATTGAGTTTTTTTTTCCTTAAAAATAACTCTGATTTAGATTATAAGAATATAATTCTTTCAAACTATTTTTGTTTAATGTTTATATGGCTCTCTTTACCAAATGTGAAAGAACCTGAACTAAACAAGAAATATATTTTCAGATTGAAAATTGTCCCAATGTTTATATGTTATGTTCTTGAAAATTTAATTCCTTCATACATTTATGATAATGAGTCTTTAAAATTTAAAAATGTTGTATAAATACATAATTTTTTACTTAACATTAATATGAAAATCTCATTTAGCTTTTCAGCATAGGGGACGAAATGTGAAACATATTTTATATCGAAAAAAAAATTGAATCAAACAGAAATCTGTAGTTTTATAAAATAGGTGCTCTCTATAGATTAATGAAGCTAGTATGAATATTAATGTTATTACTTCTAGTGTATTCGTTAATATTATGCAGTGACAGCTGAATGTTTTTTAATTAAAAATAAAGCTCCTACATAATTGAATTATATGAGAGAAATTCAAAAAGTATCCGTGTTAGGAATTGAGAATATGTATTGGGAATATGCGTACCTTTTGAAGTTCCAAGAACTCGAATTACTTATTAGCCACCCAAGGTGCTATTGTTTTAGCTGGATCATTTTTGGCGTACTAGATCACTTTGAAATTTTTTATCGTTTTCTTCAATTTTAATTACATTTCGCTTAAATATATTCAAGTTAATAATTTATCGTTTGCTTTAATTTTAATTACATGTAGCTGATATAATAATCAATTTAATAATTTATCGTTTGTTTTAATTTTACTTATATTTAAATTAATATATTCAATTTAATAATTTATCATTTCTTTAATTTTAATATCAAAAAGCTTACTATTGTCCATTTCTAGGTATTTCATCGTTTACTTTAATTCTTAACGAACAAACGAACGCAAACGAACTCCAAATTCAGTGACGGGAAGAAAATTAGTCGAAGGGCAGATTGACCAATATAATGATTGACTTGATAATTGCGCATTATAGAATTGTTATAAAGTAAAATGAAGCTTACCTTACAAATATGCTTAAAGCTATTTTGGCGGATAATTTTCATCTCTATTCAAGTGACAAAAAACCATTGAGCAGTTGTCCCGGGGCGTAATTCTTTGTGTACATACAAAAAGAATTTGTTAAAAGATTCTGTGGGACTTTTAAGCATAAGAACAATTACCAAAGGCAGCAATGGATTCCATACATCAAATATTCATTGATCTTTTGCAATCTAAGCCTCTACACAAATGTCTAGCTAGAAAAACACAATAAAGTAATCCAAAAATTGATTAATATGGAAATTTTTCTCAAAACTTTAGGCTGTGGTAAAATGATAGTTGAGATTTCTTCAAATGAAGCAAACTTGTCCTTTTTAATGATGGCAATGAAAGCAGAGTAAAAATCATGCAATCACTTGGTTAGATCGGTGGGAGTATACATCTTCGGGCTTAAAAAAGATTCAGAATGCTGAGAGACATTTTAACCTTCATAGAAAAGAAGTGTGACAAGCTAAAGAAAATGTTGTTGAAGACTATTCATAAATATTTAACTATAAAAGTATTACATGCGAGTAACGATTTTTTAACATTTCTGAATAGTTAATGTAGTACATTTTTATTATAAAGTAAAACAAAATATTTTTTCCTTATTTATATTAAGTAATTACGACCTAACATACTAAATGTTTCATGAACAACATTTATTAAATTTTTAACTTTATTTTGAAAGAACACAAAATTCAAGTTTAAGCGAAGAAATTGAATGCCGTGCGCATTTTTCTTGTAAATTATTGGAATGGTATTCGTTTTAAATTCAAATTATTTTAATAAATGGATATTTATTGTCATTAAAAGCTTAACATTACTTTTATTCACAATTGATTATTATTTCAAGCAACAAAATAATACATATGTAAACATATAGTGAATTTTATGATTGATATCACACAATGTTCTCAGAACGTCATTTTCTAGCATTACGTGCATGAGTATTTTAAAAATCGATTAAAAGGAATTTTATAAAATATTCAGAGTAGATTTTGACTGTGTCAGTACTCAAAATGACAAACTAGATTTACTTTACAATGAAGCAGTTTTAAATTACAGATATTTAATAATCTTTTAAATTTGAAATTTAAACTTTTGAAATTGATTAAAAATTTTAAATCAGTGTCTTATGCATCATCATTTTGAAGATCCCATGGTGGGAAAAAAATTGTAAACGTATATTGGTAACTTTAACAAAAAGTTGCACATAATACTCATTACTTGCAAAATTGATCCAAAATTCCTACTTAGAATACATATAATTAAATTTAATTTAATTCAAAAAATTTTCACTGGATATATTTTTCTTAATACACATCTGTTTTTTTGAAACCTCAAATTTTTATATTGGAGTAGATGCATCGGAAGCTAACCATTGATTTGATTTTTGTTTCGTTTCTGGTAAATGGTGATGAATCCGGGTCGCATCCACGAAAAAGGGCAGTGACTATTTGATCACAGAAAATGAACTTTTTTACACTAAGAATGAAGTCAGTTGTTAGCTATTTATACAAAAGTTAAAATTAAAAATTAATTTTTTTACTATATAAAATTAATGATTTTAGAGCAGATAATCAATATTGCTGATATACATATTGCTAATGTGTGGTGTTTTCATTATTCACAAGTAACTTTAAATGAAAATATAATGTCTATTTTTGTACAATATATCCTAGATATGTTCGAGGATTTTGGGTTCAATAACTTATATCATAATTTTATTCAGAATTTATTATTTTAAAACATAGGATTAGGAAAGAATTTTGAACCAAATAAAAACTCCTAATTTTTATAACAAAATGTAGTGTAGAATTTAAAATAAAAATGTGTGTTATGATTCATTCTAAGCTTTTAAGTTTCTTATTCTAATAAAATAGGGGGGAGAATCAAAGCTCACACGCAAAGAGATTTATATATAACGTAGATAACAGATTTTTGTTACATTTAAATCAAGTGATGAAAAGTAAGATTTATATTCATTACGTCATTTGAAATTAAATATCAAAGTAAACAAATTATACTAACTTAAGTATTTTAAGTGTTAGTAATTAAATTGATTTAATATTCAAATGAAAGAGAAAAGAAATAAAGCCGTTTATGAGTTATCTCTACACCATGAAAATAGTTTGAAATAATAAAAGACTCAATATATTTGCATATTCATACATTAATATGTGGGTTAAATAATGATCTTGTGTTTCAACAACACTATTTTAAAGTTTTACTGAAGCAGTTTCTCAGAATACTTTAATGAAATTCTTAAATCACCAGAAACAGCAAAGTTTATATTAATGGGAAAAAATTACTTTAAACTGTAAATTATTTACTGAAAAATTATAGGTTTGGAATTTGCGGAAAATCGGTTTAATATTAGTTAATTCAAAATAATTTTGTATGAAATACAGTTGGCACATAAAACATATTGTTCATTTGATTTTCAAAATTCTTACTTTTAATTTACCCTATTGTATTTATTGTATGAGAATTACAATTTCCAAGATATGTTCATGGATTTGTAACACCTTGTACTTTTCATATTTAATTTGCATAAATTGATATTCTTAAGGTGTAGAAAACACAGAATAGCAGAGTTTTATTTAAAAATTCAATTTTAATAGGTATTCTTTGATTCAAGTGTTTATACTAGTAGATGTAAGTCATTTCTATTATGCACTAAAAATCAATTATGCGAAAACACAAATAAGTTTTAAAAAACAAACACGTTTGAGAGAGATAAACAAGAGTTTTATTCCAAAGTACTTTTATTCAAACACAAAATAGAACGTTTGGGAAATAATCTGATCTGAAGAACTAAGTCATCCCCCCTCCATTCACCTCAGGAAGTCAAACATTATAATCAGCAATGTACAGCGATAACAGAACGTGTAAGAATGTAGATAAAATAAAGAACATTTTTTTTTTTTTCATTTTCTAGCAAAGCATCATTTTGCGCAATTATGGTTCTTACGTTTTCCTCTGTTCACATTGTCAGTTTACGTATCTTATCTCTGTAAAAGGAATATACATCCTTTCTAAAAGGAAAGGAATATCATACCTCCATTTTAATTCTAAAAGAAAGAGATGAATGTTGATATTTCTTCCAACTCTTCCGCGTTCGAATTTTCTCGATGTTTATTAACAAATGTAACAACATAAAAATTTAAATTTTGCATTCTTTAGAAAATAATTATTGCTATATTTATCACACATGCTACTAATTAAGAATACCTCTAGTTGAACCGAAATTATAGATAAAAATATATTTCGACAATTGCCTCGACTACCAGGCATTCCCCATCAAATGAAAGCATTCGTTCAAACGTATTCTTAAGAGTATCGAACATGTAAATGACAATATATACAAATTATCAATAAAAACTCTTAATCAGATGCATAAAGTTAGATAATTAAATATTTTGCATATAGATGTTTTAAAAGGACAAGTAAATACCATTTTGTGTGTAAGTGAGAGTTTGTGTGAATTTCACCACTTAAAAATGTGACTTTATTTTTTTTGTATCAAGAAATATTTTACGGTTTTCAAAGCCTTAAATTGATTTATATAAAAAAAACTGTTCAAGATAACTGCACTAAATTCGGAATATATATTTTGAGAAAGGTTTTGGTTTTTCTCCCAACACTTTCCCTCAGTCCTATCTTTTTTCGGTACAACAAAATATGAACAAGGTCAATAAAAATGGTATTCATAACAATGTAATCAATGTAATCACCGATGTAAGACTTGTAGAAAGACTACAAATTTACACAATGCGACATTGAAAATGCAACACTAAGAAGGAGTGGACAAAAAGTGATAAAACAAGTCAAACAGAACGAAACAGCAATGAACAGTAAGTTATCTGTATTTCGAAACTATATGTATGATACAGAGTGAGGGTAGCATCGGGGCATTAGGTTGTTGGACTACTGTTGACGGCCATACACGAAGCAACATGTCAGAGTACGGTACAGTGTCAACGAGAGAACGGATGGTGTCCTGAGGAATGGCTCAGCATTCTTTATCAACCATTGGCCATAGTTTGTCTTCTGAACGTAGCAGTGGCAGGGTATGCAAATAGCCCTCAATTGTATCTGATCAATTGGCTAGAGAGATTAGGAGAAAATAGTGGTCAGGGAAGCATCTGTACACTTTGACTGATCCGATCAGTGAGTGGTCGGACGTTATCCTACTGACAACAGACACAAATTTTTTTAAAACTTATGGGCACTCCATAAAGATTGGGGAGAGTCACCAGGCACAGAACATCATCTATATATCGTTGAACCTTCATAGTGCCCTGAATATGAACTAGAAGAGACCTGGAATCGGATGCAATTGCGACCAAAGTCATGATGCCACATTGTCACGTGGTTAGGAGCTCCACAATTGCAGGCGAATTAGACCTGTCTCCACCTCAATGCCACACTAATTCACTGTTACTATCATAGGAGAAACAGAAGCGTGACTCATCTGAGAGTCCACATCGCTCGAACCTGGTACCATTGCAAAAGTTGGTGTCAATGTTCTGGAATGAATGGAAGTCTTCTTAACGGACGACTTGACTGCATGCCTCTGGCAACCAATCGAAGGGAATTATTTTTGGTGGATATGGAAACATCCACAGTGTCTTGATCGTGCAACAGATTGGAGGTAGAAGTGACTTCCGGTTCTGCCACCGCTAATCGATGAATGCGTCGATGCACGCGTGAGAAGTCACTCTGGTTTCACCGACACCTCTCAAACTTTGCTACATTTCCTTGTTCAAACCATCTTCGTTACAGCCAGTGAACTTTGCTCGCGTCCAGGTGTGTGTTAACTGAGAATTCGCCGTGTGGATCAACCTACACTTCTCAGTCTGATCACTATGCTCCTCGTAAAATCGTCTGCTGAAATTGACTCCGATGACGACCGCCTGGAATTCTCTACTGTTACACGACTCTTTACTATTATCACATTCTCTACTACTACATTCTCTGCTATTCTCTACTATTATTCTCTAAGACTAGAACAAATTTCTACAATGATTTCCTTAGCAGAAATAACGACACAAAAATTGAACGTTCTGTAGGTTTTTTACTTTATATATTCTCCTACGTGTGGTGGAAAGCTACGCATTTCACACCATTCTCATAACTCAGTGACGTGCGTGTGCCCTGAAATTTACATAATATTCTGACCACTCTTTACATTTTCAGTGTCGTGTAGTGTATATAACAATTTCTTCGTGTTTTCGTTTTAAGCTTGATGAATGGGTGAAATCTGTTGAAGAAATCACAAAGTCTAAAAACACAAGTAAATACAAAATCTTGTAGCTTTTGTACGAAGGTGATCAAAAGTCATCTTTTTTACCTTCAGAGTTCGTTGCTGAAGGAAATTGATGTTTCCATTATGTACTACCATGATAAATGTGGCAATAAAACAAATTTCACACTAATACATAGATTAATTCTAATCACTACCGCGTTGAGTTGTCACCGAGGAGGAAATTTGGATTTATCATTGTGCACCAGATATGAGGCAACAGTAAAAACATTGGGTTAATTGCGATTGAATCTGATCCAAAGGGGGTGAAATTTCCTTTATCGACAAAAAAAAACATTATGGCGATTTATTGGGACGCTAAGAGTGCCATACACTTAGATTTTTAGAAAAAAAAGACAAAACGATCAATGGACAGTGCTGCAGTGAATTAATCCAATACTATTTCTTTTTTTCCTAATAACTCCAGCCCTAATACAGGTACCTTTGGGACAACCTTTGTGTTTTCTTTTAAAACGCAATATATTCTTATGCAATATTATTCAAGAAGTAGTGGTTGAAAGATAATTTTACAATAATAAATGAATAATAACAGTATAATGGTATGTGAATCTTATTACATTAAAAGTTCAATGAACCATGTTACACTGAATCATATAACATTGAGTACTGTATGAACCACATTAAATTGAAAATTGAGGTGAGTGAACCACATTTCATTAACAAATCTTGCATCGTAGTTAATTTTATTTTTCCTGTGGTTTTCAATAATTGTCTTCAACTGGAATGATTGCATTCTTCTTCAACTGGAAGGTAATAGAAATCTTGTTCTAAAAGAAATTTAAAAGGTAGAATCCCACAAATGTCAGATATGCATGAGAAAAATAAATTACAGAATGTGGAATATTATTATATTCCTAAGATATATCGATTCAAAGTCAAAGATATTTTAGAACAAGCAACTGCTGCGCCTGATTCACATATTAATCTAGTAATTAAGGATTGATTTACTCTTTCTACACTGCCATCAACTCGAAAATGATGAGAGTAAGTAAATGTTTAATATTATAATTCCCAAGAAATTATTTTGATTTTGAAGTGGAAAAAGACTTATGTCTATCAGTTAATAATTTTAGAAGAGTTTGAAGTTGGAATATTTGTTATTGGCAATTTAAATTTCTATCGTTTCTCTCAAAATGCTCTGGTATTACTTCTATCTCTTGTGTTTGTGCATGTGTGTAGTTGTTTCAATAGTAGTTAATGTTTAAAACAGTAACGAATAAATAATCAAATGAATGGAAAGTCATAAAGTGATGATAATCAAGTCATTTTAATCAGATTTTTGAATGTTCATAGGCCAATCTTTATCCTCTATTATATCTGTGGACTATTTCCTGTGCGCGTCTTAATCTAACGTTTATTACAATAACTAATCTCTTATCTTTACCGATTCGATTGGGTTCGAGTCCTTAGTAGACTTAGAGATGAGGCTCTGATTTAATTATTTATGCAAATCTTTCCTGCTTGTAACTCGATAATGCTTTACACTTGAAGATGCGGTTACTATTCCTTTCTTTTACAGCTTCCACTCATTCTCTCTACCTCCAACTAACTTCATAATAAATGCTTCCCTACTTTTTTATATAATTCTTATAGGCATTTATATAGGTCGCATTTCATTCAATATGGGAGAGATTTTTCATTCAAGCAATATTATATTAAAATCCCCAAATTGTTAGTTGAAAGGAAAGTTCAATATAGAACTTCAATACGACCCCTTCCTATAGATGAAACGCGATTTAAAAGTAACTCGAGCGACCGTAATTAAAATCAAGTTAAAATTTTGAACTCTAGAGAAGATTCAAAATCAAAAATTGAGCTATCCTACATCCATAGACTTAAATTCAAATAATTCAAAATCACATGTAACTTGCTTTATAATTCTTAGTCACTTTCACAAATATATTTAAATTTGCATTATATTCAATTAATAATAATAAGCAATTGAATGATCAATGATTTATTAAAATTGCAGTCTACCCGTGTTACAGAATTTTTTAAATCCGCAGATATAAAATTACACTATACGATATGGATGCATCTAATTCAAGCACAACAAGGTTTGGGAGAAAATTCCGAAGGGATAAAATTTCAAGTCATGTACCCAATAAGTGTAATCATTAATGTATACCCTTCCAAACACACAATTCCTAAAGAAATTGAAGAAGTTCAATATGTTGGTTGCAGTGGCCACTTAACGCTTTGTTAAAAAATGTTTGCGAAATGAGACGATCTTCCGTTCAACATTCCTTTTTCCGTTAACATTCCTTTAAGTTTCACAGGATTAACTTAATTCAATAAACTCAACTTCCAATTAAATAAAGCAAAGTTCATATATAAATTGAAATATAGTGAGAAAGAAAGCGGGGAGACGGGAAAATAAGAAATAATATAAGATTGCAGTAATTAGAAGGTTTTTGTTTGATGAGAAAACCCTCTTTAAGAACCTGAGATTCTTAAGTAGAAAGTGGTGATAATAAAGAGAGGATGGCTCAACATCAACAACCCTTCAACGACTCCATAAATGCGATTTTCAATCAAAAGCTGCTACTTAAATGCAAGCAATAGCGAGCCAGAGGATGCTGGTGTAAAGATAGAATGCGATGGGGCATTCAGGACAAAATAACATACCTTCTACCAATGAATCGATGTTTTGCGTTTCCGGCAATCATCAGGATATTCGTGCTTGGCATTGCTAATTAAAAGCTTTATCTACAAATTGATTGAAACACTCAGTGAATTTCAACGCCAGTGTCAAATTTTCAGGGTGCATTAATCCTGAGGGCAGAGGAAAGTTATTTATTTTGACAAGAAGTGTAAATTCTGAAATAGACACGGAAATATATGAACATTTAATGATTCTATCTTTGTATGATCCATTTGAGAATGACTTTATCTTCCAACAACGCTCTGTATCTTGCCACACATAAATGATCGCTACTACTTGGGTTAAGTAGTAGTGAACATTTATGTTTTAATTATTTTAATAAAATTAAATTACTTTTTTGACTAACCATTTTGCCCAGTTTGAATCTAGTGGATAATATGTGAGGCTTATTAAAGTAATTCATTCAGGAACTAACTCCAAAAAACAATATTGAACTCTTGAAAAGGAGGAAATCCGTCAGGGCAACTCTAGGAAAGATGATTGCAAACATTATTGCATGCTACTTCAGATCGTGTTTAGGGAGATATTAAAGCTGAGGGAGATGACACTAAATATTAATTATTCAGAATATTTTGTTT
>BMAW01069250.1:7593-39751 GCA_019974015.1 Nephila pilipes | reverse complement strand
GAT
Organism: Nephila pilipes; assembly: GCA_019974015.1. NCBI lineage: Eukaryota > Metazoa > Arthropoda > Arachnida > Araneae > Nephilidae > Nephila > Nephila pilipes. The sequence goes on along the minus strand of BMAW01069250.1, from coordinate 39,748 downwards.
ACTGAATTTTAAACATTTTAAGCATTCATACTTACTTAAATAAATTCAAACCCCTTAGTGTTTCATTTTTTTAATTATTTTAATATTTTGAATTGTAGTTGTATTTACATATTTTGTCACAGTTAATCCTTTTAAATATCTGTTTACTTTTTTTTTACTTTCCAGTCGTTACATTTGTTGGCTTCCAAGCAACAACGGTCAAAATAATGAAACCATGAATTTGTATGCATCCCACTATCAGGGTCATAAGCCAATATGTAACAGTTAAAACAATTCTTAATTTTCATTACTTGCATTTGATTTGTAACATTTGATATTGTAGAAGTTTCACAATTATCTTTACCATTAACTGTTACATTTTATTTTTCTAAATTTCGAGTCATATTTTCTATATTAATCACTTTGTATGATTAAATTACATAGACATACTTCAAGGAAATCGTTAAAATTATGGAATTCTTAACTATGTAAAAGTTATAATAAATACTTTCTAAATATTTCACAAATTTAAAAGTCAAATAAATACCACTTTAAAGAAATAAGTATAATAATCAACATAATTACCATTTAAACAATAAATATCACAAAATAAATTTTAAAATAGAATGAATTCAAAATTTGGTATAATACACATAATTACAATGTAACTTTTATCAATTAAGAATTTTCATACTGATTAAATTCAATTTTAAAACACCAATAAATTCACTTTGCACAAAACGATCTTACATTTAGCGCTGACTTTACAACAGAATATCAAAAAATCATTGCATGCTCTAAAACTTTTTATAGAAACAACACTATTTAATTCTATTTATTTTTATGAAATTTATTCATATTTTTCAACATTATTTAATAGCATTTAATTTTTAAAATTGAAAATTCCATTACTTTTCATATTATTTAGAGCTTGAAGTCTATTATTTTTTTTCTACGTCTAAAAAATAGTTTTAATAGGAAAGAGTTTTTTTATAGTTATAATGCTTGAAGTGGAATGGTTTGTGATTACATAAAGTGTTTTTTTTTTTTTAATTCGTCTAGTTCTTAATCCGATTTTGAGGTACATCTTTCAGGATCTTTTGAAAATAATTTGCTTTAAGAATATTTTTTTTCATTTAGAAAGGAACTTGCAAAGGCCATCAAATAGGATATGCATCCAAAGACTAGAGGTGTTCTACAAAATTGATGCTTGTCGTTTCTAGTTTTGAAATTGGTCTAATCCAATATTTTCAATTAGAATTCAAAGTGTTCAACTTTATTTTGTCTTTGATATGGTCTAATATTGTCTTTACATTAATAGCTTTTGTCGACTTTTGACGAAATGGGATACATAATGGCGATCATTCCACTAGGTAATCGCAGGAACTCCAATGAGAATTTCCCGGACACAGGTGAGATTCTTCAAAATCCATGCTTGTCTTCCTTTCGTGAGACTACGTAGTTCAGTAGTCACTAGTTTCGTTAAACTCGTGATCGCAATCCTGAGGAAAATTATACTCTTATGATTTCTTTTTAATTTCATAATAATATTGATCTTGATGTCTTTGAGGAAAGTAAGATATCCGTTGTACTAAAATTTCCTTATTTGTTTCGAGATAATAACATTTTGCAACATTCTGTAAGATATGAAAGCGATACAGGCTGCTTCAGCTAAGGAAGAGAAACAACAAAAGAAGATAAGTTGGCATTAAATCTTAAAATTGAAAACAAAGATTTTAAAGGTAAATTATAGTTTATTTAAATATTTATAAAAGTCTCGTACCTGCTATAGTGGTATTTTATCTTAAAATCAAAAGTTGTTCTGAGTAAAAGCATGATGATGAAATAAATATTTATTTAAATATTTATTCACACAAGAATTCTAATCAATCGAGGAAGCTTAAGTCTCAAGGTTTCACATTTTCACATTAGAATATCATAAGATTTCAAGGGTAAAAATCAAATTTAATTGAACTAGCAAAAATCGTGTCTAGTGTAAAAGTTGTATTTTGTATTCATTTGAACATCAAAATAAGTTATAATATATGTGCAATGCAAAAATATCAAACTAAATAATAGAATATAATTTTTTCGCTTAATGTAATCCAGTTGTGTTACATTGCTTGAAAATAGAAACACATATTAAGCAAGTAAAAAATAGAAATTTCTAACTACGAGGCTAGAATGAAAAATAAAAGAGAACAATGCTTAAAACTAATAAGCTATTTTTAACAGTACTTTATCCATGCTATTGAGAATACTTATGAAACGAAAGGATTAATTAAAAAAAAATGTCTAGAGGGCCAAAACTATTTATTTTTTACCAAGTTCTTAGGATGCTTCTTGTATATAAAAGTTACAGGCAATTTTTAAGCAATACATTTGACTTCATTGTTTCTAGGTGTTGTACGTCGACTGAGAATTGAAGAAAATGGCGACTCATATGGACATGAGGTTGCAATAGTATAAGCCACTGCATCCAACCTAGCCCCTTGAGAAATGATTCAGAGATGAAAGAAGACTTTCAAAACACCTTTTTCGTTTTTAGAACGTGGTGCAAGCTGCCATTAAAGCCTGGTGTAGACAACCACCACTAGAATTCTTTGATGGATTCGCCCGATTAGTTAGGAGTTGATGCTGGTGCATGGAAGCAAGCACCATGTCAAATGTAACAGTGTATTTTAAGATGATATGTGTAAATCTTAGGATCAAAAAGAATTGTGAAAATCGAGTGACCAATACTTGTCGAGTGATCAATACTTTCCAGTCGATTCTCTCGTTTCTAAATATTCTAATAGTATTCAAAGGACTATTAAAATAGTTTTGGGTATTTTCCTTAATGAATAAATACATTACGACTCATTACTTTCAAATTTTCATTTGCTTAAGTTTATTTTTATAAGAAAACCCTTAATTTTATATTTCCAATATAGGATTTTATTTATGCTAAAATTTGGTTAATCCATTTTTCTTTTAAATATTCAAAAATGTATTACTCTAATTTAATTTTTAAATACAGTTATTTATAGAGTTTCATTTTTGAAATAACGTTGCTAAATCATTTCACCTTCTAGTATATTTATTCAAAACGCCTCAAAGGAAGAAAAGCATAATATTTCTGATGTGTATGAGTATTTTAAAGTTTATGGCTATTCAAGAATGCATTTTTATTATTGTGAATTAACAATTTAAAAGTAAACAGCTTCGAAAGAATGCTTTAAAAACTTATAAAAATACCAAAAGAATTAATTGGAAGACAAACAAAAGGATTATTTTGTGTAACATTCAAAAGATGAAAACGAGAAAAATGTTTAAACTTATTTTAATGATCGTATACTTTTTTTTAACAAAATATCCCAATAGCTCATTAAAAGAATAATTAAAAGTGTATCGTGTGAATATGAAGAAAGTGTTTGAAAAGGTAATTTGTTAATTACAAACTTTTTATAGCTATTATATTTTTATTGTAAAAGCTGTTAACTTTTAACTTTAGTATAATGAATGCTTTTAATATCTTTATTTTATAACTTAAATGAATAAAAAATCAAAACAACTTAGTTAAATTTTTCATCACTCGTAAGTAAGTGTTAAAATATATTGTTGAACGGAATAATATAAAAAGTAATAAATAGAAAAGGTTTTGTTTTTAAATATTTTCCTTTAGATTTTGCACTTTAAAGAGCGTTTGGACCATTGAATTATTGAATACGTTTTGTGAACAGAAAAAATATTTACAGCATGGAGCGTTTTTTCTGTAATTGTTCACTAAGCAAAACATTTCTACTTCATTGAGTAAATAAGACCTTTCAGGTCATTAAACCAATAAATGCCCATTTTTAAAAATGCTTTTGTGTCATTTTTTGCATATCAAAGGCCTTATATTTCGAGAAGGCACGAAATCTCAAATCTCAGACTTATCCAAAGACGAGTTTTGCATGTACACAGTACCTGTTTTTTCCTTCATTTTTAAATTACACTAGAATATAAAGATTAAAAGCTACATTATAATAATATCAGAATGCAAAATATAATTGTATGATATGGCATGATATTTATGATATAAAAATAGAGAAAAATTGCTTCTTAAGATTTTTGATTCTCATACGTTGCATGCTTTGTTCTAGAATTTTATTAATAAAAGCGTTTTTTATAGCTTTTTTAAGGTTCTTCCCTATTTTTAGTTGCTTCAATTTATAAGTGCTCAGTTCATGAGTTTTAACAATCACACACACACACACATTCCCGTCAATTTTATTTTTTCCTTAAAAAGTACGTTCATTTTCTGGAATTGCTTATATGAACAGAAAAATGCGAAAGTAAATTAAATTTAATTATTTAATGGATTACTGTGTTCTAGTTCACAGTAATAGAACGACAAGGTATAATAGCCTTTTTTTCTCTACATCCCTAGCAATTTAATCAATCAATCAATCAATCAAACGGAGCTATTGACAGAAGTTGTGAATAGTACAACTACCTAAAAAGGATAATCTGCCAAGTCTGAGTGATTCCCAAAGTTTTCGCCGCAGCGCTGTGGAATATCACAAAAGTTGCTTTTATTGCTATTTTTCACTTTTTGATTTAATTAATGATTATATATATATATATATATATATATATATATATATATATATATATATACTGGTGTACAAAAATTAAGGACGAGATGGCTTTTTTCAATATAACATTATGCAAAAGCTTTCCAAATAAATACAAATTATACCATAAAATCCCCATGACATAAGAACGTGAGTAATGTAAGCTAAACTAAACAAAAAAAGAAATCAAAAGGCTAAAAAGGAACTTTAATGAACAAGCAACATGAAGCATAGTGCGAACATCCATGTGACAAGTGTCCATCCAGAAACTTCCAGCCTTCAGTAAGAGATATAATATCCTCTGATTGCTATGCAGGTTTTAAATCGTCTAGCTATGCTGAGAAGGAGGTTGTCAATGAGTTATTGATGGTAATTTACGTGCTGCCAACCGTCTTCCTAGAAAGTCCCATACATGTATGATTGGATTTAGATACGAGGATCTTGCCGTCCTATCCATGCCTTCAATATCCTCAATGTCCAATAGCTCTTCAACAACTACTATGCAATGAATTAGTGCAATGTCGCCCTTGAAAAGGAACTGCTGATCCATAGCGCCTTTAACGCACATACGGATGGGGAATCTCTTTACAATAACGTCCCTAGTGGCTGAACCCTCCTCAAAGATGTGAAGGTTGGTAAGGCAACCAAGCTTGATGTCTCCCCACACAAGAACACTACGATCTCCAAATAGGTCTCTTTAGATGATGTTGGAGGATTATTGTGGGTTCCCTGCTCTCTCCAAATATATATGCGTCCAGAATCGTTACTCTGACTAAAGCTGCTCTAATTCGTAAAAAGTACTCGACCCCAATGATTATCTGTCGAATTTTGGTGTTCCCGGCTCTACAGAAAATGCCTTTCCTGGTGAGCAGGCGTTAAAAGTACACTGCGTACAGGTAGTCGTGCAAGCAAACCATCATTTTACAGCCTCCTAGTGATAAAACGTGATATCGATCTCCTATAGCCTATGCCGTGAGTCTAGCGATTTCTCCCGCTGTCTACAGCAGGTTCCTTCTGGCCTAAAGAGCAATTTACTGGTCGTTATCTGGCGTGGTTGCTCGTGGACAACCACTTCTGAACCGCCTGACAGCTGTTCCTGTAGTTTGAAGTTCTCGCCAAAGTTCTTTGGAAGCTCTTTGGCAATGGGCACACTGTATCATTCACAGGGAAATACTTGAGTCATAGTATTTGAATATAAATCAGATATTAAAATAAGCTGTGAATGTACGAGTATTTAATTTCATAAGAATTCTTCCACTTAAGACAAGGTTTATCAAGACACTATTTGAGGTAAGGGAGCTGAACACTCGTAATTGTTGCAATACAGAAGTACATAATGGCTGCTTCGTGTTAAAGTTCTATATTAGCGGTTTCCTAATTTTTTCACTGTGAGAACCACCAAATGGCTTTGGGTCCTTTTCCGCGCATCCCCAACTGAAAATCCTCCATACAGCCCCCCTCCAAACACACAACCTGTTTCACCTATTGCAGGTTACAGAAATTTCCACACAAAAAAAGGGTATGTTCAACTGAATTAAATTGGTCTAGTTTTTCAATATACTATTCTTGTTTGAAGTAAGTAAACAAATTAACATAAAGATTAGAAAAAAGGAAAATTGATGGGATATTTGGAACTGCGAAAAATTGCAAAATGGGAAAAACTACACTTAAAATAAGATAATACTATCTCGAATCCAAAGCTGCGTTTAATTTGCTTCTATATATATTGTTTACGTAAGTAAAGGAAAAAACACCCGTTCAATAAGATCCGTGCTGCAAATAGTAACACATACATTATAGTGTTTTTAGAATATTCACTGTTTTCGTCACCAAGCAACGAGCAGCAAAACTTTCTCAATCCACCATCCATCTCTAAAGAAGTTTTTCAGAGAATTATCTTATGCGAATTTCAGGGGGGGGGGGAGAGTCTCCTTTTCGTAAATGATATCTTACAACTGATAGTTTGAATAAAAAAATGCTTCTACATATTTTTTAAAATTATTTTTAATATTTTAAAATAATTCAATTTCAAAGCGAAAATGCTTTTGAATTAGTTTTTTTAATCACTGTCGTATTATCTTTCCCCCCCCTCAAAATACAGATCAGTTAATGGGATTTTAATAAATAGACTCTGCAAGTAATTTAATTTGAGAGTTTTTGCTCTTATTTCGTTTTAGTGAATGTCCCTTGCGGAAAGCATGTGAAGGCAGTAGGCCGTCATACACGTAACAGTCTAACTATCTATTATAAAACTCGAGTACAAAATAAGGAAAATTTGCAAATTGTGACTATTTTTATTAAATATACTGAACCAAAGGTACTAATTATGCCCGCTGAAGAATTATGCAATTATTAACAGTCAAATACGTAAACGTACTTATGCGTGTCTGCGGAGCCAGGATTTTGGAGGGGATATAAGCCTTCGAAAGGCTGTCGGCGATTTCTGTGCTCGTATTCATCCACCTTGTTTGCCCAGTTTTTCGCGAGATTTCGGATAAATTTTATGAGATATCTAGTAAAATAACTATGAACGTATGAATGATAGAATGAGAGGGATAATAATGGGGAAAGTGTGCAGGCAGGCCAATCATAAACGAAGTTGGCTACAGTTCAATGGAATGATCAATGTCGTCTGCAATTTTTGGAAGCAGTTTCAGGACCTCAGATCCATATCGAAAAGACCTAGACAAGGTTGACCGAAATCCACAATGACGAAGGTAGATAGTAATTTGGCATTTTCACCGCGTCGATTAAGAGCTAGGAGAGTTAACAGAAAATAATTATCTGAAATTAATGGATAGATCATCTGTTTATTCTTATAGTAACGAAGTAGATAATCCTAATTGCCTGAATAATTCTAATTTCGCATGGAAATACTGAAAAATTTCTTTCCCATTGAATATTTTTTGTGAGAAATCACTTTAGTTGGTCATTGATAGGGCAATATATTTTTCAGTTGAGGGGTGTCAGGACCCTTAATTTTTGAAAAATATGTCTAAAATGTTTTTTTTTTAAAAAAAAACAAAATTCTGTCTTATGCATAAGAAACAACTCAAACGGATGAATTTTTTTTCTCTGAGTTTGAAGTGATTTCATATGTTTTATTTGATAGTTAAATTTCAAAATTTATTTTTTAAAAAAAAAATTTATTGGCTGTATTTTGAAGACTTGAATTTTTTTCAAGAAATGTGAGTTTCACTTCACATTAAACGAATAGTTCAAATAATATGCAAATACTACCAAAATAATCTCAAATTAAATGCAATATTTGCTTTCAGGTACCGAAACTAGTTTATTTTCAAAAAGGTTATTTAATTTTTTTTTAAAAAAAAAAAAAAAAGGTTCAGATTTAAGAATCATAAATGTTTGAAGTTTTTGAAAATTAAAAATTATTTTTAAGAATTTTTTTTGGAGCAATTATTTTAAATTTAGGTTTAGGTGCAAGAGCATAGTATTTAGAAGATATATACAAATTTCGATTCATTTCTATTATTAATATTTAAAACATTTTACATGAAAGTTTGAAAAAGTATATTTTGAGAAAAATGACTTTGAAGTTCGAAATTTGAATATTTTCATACCTACTATTATAGACGACATAAAAGGTCCCACATTAAATAATTAAGTCATTAATTTACAAATACATGTTATATATATATACAGTATTAACTTGTTTTTGATTCACTTTGTAGGCCACAATTGTCAGAAACAAATCCTACTGCAGTTCCTTCGAAATTTTCGGCGTTTTAAAATATACACATATTTACAAAATGAAACAGTATTATTGACTTAAATTTAGGTTTAAATTACACAAGATAACTTTCTTAAGGTACATAACCACCATCATTTATATATAACTCATTCTACTTTACCTATCTTGTCTAAAATGTAAAAAGAAGGGACAAAATCGTGAAAAAATACTGTAATGCTAAAATTTTGGATAATTTAAAATTTATTTTAGTTATTCATTTAAGGAAAAGCTCTTAATTTTAACATTCTAAATTCTATTTAACATATACAAATCTAAAAGTAATCTAAACTTTTGACTTCGTGACTACATTTAGCCTTTCAAAGTGACTTCATTTTTGAATGGCTATACCTTTGCAACTGATAGGAATATCAAAAACTGGTTGGTATCAAATTATTCAGAAAAATTCAAATTACATAAAAAAAATATTGTTTCCAAAAAAACAATTTTTGAAAGTTTTAAGGCTCTTGATATCCCTTAAGAAACAATTAGATTTCTCCGAATTCTTAATTTTTTCCTAACAATTAATATATACAATTAAGGCAGTGTTCTTTATGTAATTAAATATGCTTATTTGTAAATTTCCAAAAATCATGAAAATTAAGATCCTGCGAATTATCATTAAAATATTTTAACCTTGTGCTTACATTCCTAGACATATTTGGGTCAAAATAAGTGGGTTGCACTAGTTCATTATTTTAATTTTCAGAACTTTAAAATTTTGATTTATTATTTGTTTCAGTCACCTTTCTTTCCTTATCTTTACGAAGTTGTATCAATAAAATTATTGCAAACAGAATAAAATAATTAAAATTTCAAAATTTAGAACAGTACTAATAATTTCATCACATAGTATGTAAAATAAGAATCTTAAATTAAATATTTATAACCTAAAAAATTAAAAAACAATTTTTTTCAAAAAAAAATTCAAATCTGATTAGGCTTTCAAATTTTAAAGTTTACTTACGAATTACGATTTTCAGAATAGAATTCTCCTTATGATAAAACTTATAATAATATTGTTGCAAAAATGTAAGATTATAGTTTATTATTTCTTACTACATAAGAACATAAATAGAATTATTTTTTCATGAAGAACTAGGGCATGGTTGCTAATTTATTTTTGACGATCCATAAATAAAATTATTTTTAAAGCTTTCTTTCACATAGCACAACTTTTATTCTTGTAGAGCAGACAAACAAGGACAAAATTAATATTTTTCATGAAGAACAACTCTCTAAGAGATGAACGAAATTAATTTGCTTTTTACCATGGCAAATTTTTAAATGTATCAAAAGTTTCATTCCTTTCGAAGTGGGCTTAAATTTTGCAGATATTGAATTCATTTGCTTTGGGTTTTCCGCACCAGTGATCCTGCTGGTGAGGATGATGATGCGACGAGGGCTAGAAAAAAACATATTAGTATCTTCTGTCTTTATTATATAGAATAGTTAGTCGGATTATAAAAATAAAGCTTTATTTGAAACTTCCACAGCACCTTCGGCTCTCGCCGAAGGCCATACTCTGCGCTCGCCGCTCCCCTGATTTCTCCTTCCAGACAAAACATCTAGAATTGCGCCTTGCTGCAATTGGCTGACATCGCGCGTAGGCGAATTACGTAATCGAGCCTTCAGTCAGACTGCGGCATGAATATAAGTCATTGTATCTCAAGAGAAACTGAATGAACCTGGAACGCTACAGCGGATTCGTAATATCTCGCCGATGTATTTATTGTTGGCCTTCATCGGAATAATGCAAAGTATTTTTGTCGTTAATCTTTGAGTTTATTAAATTATTCTAGAGTATTTCATCAATTTATGTTGTTCAGAGTCATTACGAAGCAAAGCGCGTAAGGTACATGGCTCCCACAGGAAGGGTCATCAGGAAACGAGTGTTAGATGAAGCAGGTCGCTTTTATATTCTAAGGGGTATAGGGGTTTTGCCCTGAAAATTTTTATTCATTCTACAACTAAAATGACCTCGAAATATTTCTATTAAATATTACACGCATAATTCCAAAGAGGAATTTAATGATGTAAATAAATAGTAGAAAAATAATATTTGGCTTTAAGAATAATTAAATAAAACTGAACAGATGATAAATTTAATTTATATATATTATTTATGTATGTATTGTATTTTTTATGGTTTTAATTTAGCTTTTAATTTCATCTAAAATGTAATTTTAGATTTACAAACATTTTATATCTATTTAATTTTATAATAATTCTTATTTCTATTATATGGATTGTTTTGTCAATAATTCTGGAATAACTCGGTCTTACCGTCTAAGGTCTAGTTCTACTTAAAATATACTATTTTAATTTTCTTTTTTTCAAATTTATGGTTTTGTATATATTTTCAATAACTCTAACCTCTCGGATATTTCTGTTTTTTGTGTTTTTATTTTTCATTTAATCTACTTTCTTTTGAATTATATAACTATCCTTTTATAGTTAAATTAAATAATGTATTTTCATTCGTCTTTTTCTGTTTCCTTTTATTTTTTATCTATTTATTTTTTGGCATGATATGTTTTCTTTCTCATGGATTCTATAGTGATTTTTTTACATATTATTTTGATTTTAATGGTTGATATTTCCTTGTCTATTGTTGATACAAATAGAAAATTATGTACATGTGTGTATGTGCGTGTGTGTGTGTGTGTGTGTGTAATGATTCATTGCTTACAATTGTTGTTGAAAGTTTTCTTGTTCTTTTACTGCAACATATTTTACACTTATATACATATTTGTAACTCATTCACTGCGCTGTTTTATCACGTTATTTTTTTTAAAAAAATTTCAGGTTTTAAAGTAAAGGAAGAAATTTTCGTTATTGAACTTGGGTGTATGCCATTTTCTTTTTGCTCTTAGTAAACATTTTTAATGGAAGATTCAAAGAAGTGGTGAAATTTTTTTAAATACTTAGTTAAAATTAAAGTTCGATTTCTTTTAAATAGCATAATCAACTTTAGTATCAGCAATAAATTTCCCTTTTTAAAAAATTCCTTCTATTCTTATTTTTCAAGTTTTATCTATAGTTAATATTTAGAATTATTTTTACTAATAATTTTGAATACTAACCTTTCAGAAGCTTTAATGAATAAAAGATATTTTACGGTAGAATTTATTTAGAAAAAAGATTTTTTACATAATTTTAAGAATTTTCTCATAAGTATTGCAGAAGATACGAAGTATTTATTTTAGATATAAGCTACAAATATATACTTTTTAAAACCTTTTTTAATTACTTAATATTTTTTTGAAAAAATCAAATCATTTTATAGAATATTCGTAGAGCCTTTTATTGTGTAATAAAATCCATAATTTAGCATTGGAAAAAAATTTGATTTCTTATCTCGAAGTAGAGAAGAAACAAAGAGACACAACTGAAACTAAACTGAGATTTTATTGTACTTGTTCTTTCTCTATGAAACTTATATATTTTATATTAAAGCAAAATCTATTTCGTCCCATGAGAACCAACTTAAAAGTATTTATATATAATTAATAAATTCTTATTTAGAAATAATGCAAGAACATAGAATGTATTTTTTAAACAATTTTATAATCATTAATTCGATTCAGACATAAGAAGAATAGAAATACAATGGAATAAAAATGTATCAAGAGAATCTTTAAATCATAAATTCAGTTTCCAAACAGAATCTTTATATAATATTCTTTTATCACTTGATGACATCTTCTTTTTGGAAAACAATAACACGAAGCATTTAAAAACTTCTTGTAAATAAATAAAAATTTCTCGTTTCAATTATCTAGGAAGTTTATGAAAAATTCTTATATTAAATAAACAACTCGGTTCTATCTCGTATTTCTCTTCAACTAACCCTAGAAAACTTTAATATGATATTGTTTAATTGAGAATATCTTCAAATCTTCCAAAAAAATTAAACGTTCTTATGTAAATTGTGTCGCCTCTCTATCATTAATTTCCCAAACATTGTTTTAAAGTTACTAAATGAAAATTTTAATATACAATACAAAACTCAAAGCAATAAACAATATGATTTGATTCCATACCCTTATTTATGCTTCAGTTATGAATATTTGATAAATAGTTTTTCTCTCTGTCTGTTAACTATCAACGGGCCTGAAATCTAGTTTAGAATTAATAACTGAGTTCCAAATTGCCTACACAATCGGCACGAACATGTTTAACCACAAAAATTGAGGATTTTTGGGGGTTATTCAATCCCCCTGTAATTGGAATCAATCTGGATAACTCCTTAATCAAGTCAGTGTTAAGTTTACAATTTCTATCGTTTGCCAAATATAGGCTATTCACTGTTAATTACACTACTAATATCTATATTCCATTCTCCCCGTTGGTTTTATATTATCTCTTTAATTCAACTAAAGTTCTTTTGTTCATCTAATTTGCGTAATCAAGTTACAATGTTTTGAAAAGGAGCTGGAAATTAAAACATAAAATTGGAAAATAAACCCAAACGTTAATTAAAGAAGGATGTGAAAATTGCTCACATTACATAATAAGAATAGTATTGAAATGTTGTGCATAATATCGAGGAATTGCATATGAATAGCGAAGCGTTTAGTATACGAGTAATTGTAGGAAAAGTGAGCGGAAGTTATGAATGAAGACATGGGAATAGTGTCTGCACTGAGCAAACACGAATTCAGAATAAAAAATAATGAAAATCTGATAAAAGAAAGTGAATCTGACCCTCCTTTCAAGTTCCACTACGGCCTCGACCTCGATTAATCCCCAACAGTTAAGTACCTTGTTATATTATGAATTTTAAGATCGTATGTAAGTAGGAAAATACAGTTTTGATAATGTTTTGATTACTTTGAGGTATAAATAATCTCAAGTTACTGCTTGGTTTGACTTTATTTGTGACTATGTTGATTTGTGGCTCGTTAATTATTGATTAATAATAGAATGAGAAGATGTAATCCCAGAGAATTACAAATAGTATTTAGTACTAAATTGGGATAGTCTGTAGGTTCAAAAAATAATGCCAGGTTATTCCTTTATAGTCCATTATATGACGCAAACGTCAACTAAATGACGTCACAGTTGATAAAGACTTTTTTCCATAAAAATAATTATGATTAGGCGATTGAACCGAATTAGTGCTTACGGAAATATTGTATGACTTAATTATTATTAGAAATGAATTTTAATTTAAAACGATTAAATATTCCATATTTACTAGAAAACCTCTTTATTTTTTTTAAAACAGCAAAAATAACATATACTGAGTGAAAATGCATATGCTAAACATTCATATAAATGAAGTTGCCACCGCAGAATGTTTCTTGCTTTAAGGAATAAATAACATATAAAACATGTTTTTCCGCATCGAACATTTTATTCTATTATTTAATTATGAATAAATACGCAGCTTACTAAACTCTAAAGGCTATTAAATAAAAAAAGCAATGAATATTACTTAAAAACTGAGAAAATGTCTATATTTATAATAACGATATGGAATATATCTCAAATTCTAAAACTAGAGAAATATATCGATTGAACGTTGTATTTTTTTTTTATGAAAATTATTATTTTAAATGAGAATTATAAGCACTTGTTGGCTAAAAATCTAAAAAGTAGTTCATTGCAAAATTTTAAAAAGAAATTTGCATTTTTTTTCTTTTCTTTTTCTTTTTTCTTTTTTTTTTTTTTTTTTTTGACCGTGGTAGCCTAGTGATTATGATCACGGACTCGCAGCCGGCGGTTTTCATCGAATCGTGGGTTCAGACTTTGTGGGTACGAAAGACCCGCCGTGTAGACGAGTGTGAAAATACGTTAAATCTGTCAGCACCCAAAATGATCTTTGTTGCTTGGTGTGGAAGTTAGAATGGGGTGCCAGCTCAAGTGTCTTCCTCGTCACTTGACCGAGGTTCAAAATTACGAGTTCCGTCACCAACAGCCCTCGTGTTGCTTCTAGTGCGTCGTTAATAAGCCAATCCAATCCAATTGAGTTGTTCTAAATGTCATTGAGAATTTATGTAGTAAGAATTTATTTAAACTGCTTTCTGTGCTAATTAATAAGATACGTAATTAAGTGAAAATTTATTTTAGTAAACTAATTTTGCCAAATTATTCTATTTTGTATTCTTTTTTATTTCTTGTATATAATAATTTTAGCATCGTCAATCCTTGTTCTTTTAATTTGCGGCTTTTACCAATTTTTATTATAAAGTAATCTGTTGAGTAGAAGGGTTTAGATTTATTGAAATTTGTTAACAACATATTTCTGTCCAAAGTTAAATAATTTAAGTTACAGCAATTTAAATAATTTTATTTTGATTTTGATGCGTCTTAAATTTATCAAAACCATTGATATTGATATATATATATATATATTCATTCATATATATATATATTCATTCATATATATATATATATATATTCATTCATATATATATATATATATATATATATATATATATATATATATGAATGAATTAAACAGATTTGATACAAAAATAATTAAATTAGAATATGAAGCAATGTATTTACAAAATTAATGTGCACAAACAAATTTAGACTGTTTTTATTTATAAAAGTTTAACAATTACGGGCTAGAACCATGTCGTGCATAACACCGTGCCGCGTCATTTAATCTATAAAACTGTTGGCAGAACAGCTGTCCCCATAGATCTCGTCAGAGCAATTGACAGTGCTCTAATTCGAGTCGCCCACTAGTGGAGCAAATGATGATTCCTATATTATATGTATTAAAATACTTTTAAAAATATTTTAAATAAATTATTTAAAAGAAAACGTAACTTTTAAACAGAGCTCTTCTATTCAAAACTTATTCGGAGATGAAAACAATGAAAAAAAAAGTTGAATAACTCTAAAAAATATATTGATAATGATTTTTAAAATTTGCAGGAAATTACGTATATTTAATGGAATATATATTTGATACGAATATTAGATTACTTAATATTATAGTAATGATTTAGGTTTTAGATTGTTAAGAGATAAACAAATCCTTAGTACACAGAAAATGAAAAGATTTTTGACTCAAGTTATTGTAGAAGAACATTCCCGCATACTGAGAAAAGCAAAAGGAAGAAATAAAAACAAATTCCATTTCTAAATTACTTTTTATTGAATCAATCAGTGTTTCTACTTTACATCTAAAAACATTTTTTTAAATAATGGAAGAGTAAAATAAACGAAAAAGACTCGAGATAACACGTACATTTTCTTAATGAGAATGAAATTAGAACCAAGAGAAATTCTTTTCATACAATTTTAATCTTAAATAAACTAAAATGAAATAAAAGGATTTACTACAAGGAAACGAATTAATCCTATTTAAAGCGAAATAACTGTATTGTAAAGAATACAACTCTTAAAGATGCGCAAAATTTTTTGCTAATGTTCATATGATTATACTTTTGGCGAATATGAAATTTTTTTTGAATAAAACGTATTAAAAAATATTTTTTGCTGTAAGATTTTCAAAAAAAATTATTTTAATAAATTAATTTAAAGCTTAAGTTTGTTATAGATAGAAAGAACAAGACTCCTTATATTCTTAAGAAATAAGTTTGTTAGAGATATGTGCAAGCTTCATCGTAGCAATGGGATTCTAGTTATCGAACTAAATTAGGAACATAGATAGTACTCGTCAAGAAACATAACTTACTTTAATATTAAATATTTATTTTATTTATAATATGTACAAAGAGAAGAAGTAGGACATTTTCCAACATTTTATGTCTTTATTAACATTAGAAAAGATAAATTAACATGATGATTGACTGAGTCGGCTTTTTCTATACAGCGGCTTGGGTTCAAGAAACCATTTGGGACCCTAAAAGTTTCTTTAAAGTAAAAAAAAATACAAACACGAACGTATATTATTAATGAATGTTTATTTAATGCGGGATTTTTACTAATACATTAATTACTTCAGAAAAATTACAATGTTTTGTAATTTCTTTTGCGATGCTTAATATAGAATTCCTTGTAAGAGTTCGGCACACATGCTTGACTAAAAAGTTCAGTTCAGGTGGGAATACTCGAGAGTTTCCCGAATTAAATAACAAAAACTAACCATTCGCATAATCAAGAATTAGTTTGAGAATATTGTCGAAATTCATAAACCTACTATAATTAACTTTACGTCATACTGACAACGATAGGAATATTGTCAGATTTTCTTATGGAAGTGCACATTATTTTATTCCTGATCCTGTTGGGAGAGGACCTCAATCGCGCGACCCCGGTTCATATCTTTCGCATCCTGATGATTGTTAGAAAATAAAATGTGATATTTACAAATGTTTTTAATGGAAGATAAAACTGTAGATTTAAATTAAAAATTAAATGAGAAATTTAACTCATTCTTTCATTTAATAAAAAAAACTTCGTAATACAGTCTTCTTTTTAAGCAATTAAAGATAATAAATTTACTATTTAATTTTATTAATTTATTGATGTCATCCATCAAAGTATTTTATAACATTCGATAAAAATATAAAAATTAAATGAAATTAATTTTTAAAACTAAGTACCAAGTCTATTATTTAATACGTAGAAATGAATTTGGTCCATTTTAATTACAAAGCTGTCTTTAACCCCCAATCAGAATATATTCTTGCTTCAAAAATAAGACAATTTTTTTTTGTTCTCTTACCCTTTTGCCTACTGTATAATTTGCAATATTACTTTTATTTTCATTAGTTTCTATTTTACTGTTTTAATACTACATATTTTGATTTACTTTCTTATATAACAATGCACTTCATTAAGCTCTATATCTTAATATCTTTTGGAAAACTTTTTTTTCTTTTACTAAATATCATTTTCTAGGAGAAAAAGAAACGAAAGATTTCTTATCGAATCCACGAAAAGATTAATTTCATAGGCTATTTCAATAATATAGTATTGAGCTACTATTTTAACTATGTAAAGAACCAATTATCTAGTTAGGCACATTTAATCGTAAAATAAACTATCATGAATAAATTATTTATATATTTAACATTCTCCTTAGCACTTTAACAGATAAAAGTATTTCCGTAAGGTCGAAAAGTTGGAAACTAAAGTTCTGTTGACTCCGATGTTCATGATTCTACCTAAATAATTTTAAGAACTTTAAGATTTCTAAAATAATCAAAAAAATTGAAAATATTCGAAGCGCTGCTAACTATTGGCCTAAAGTTAAAAATTGACTCAAAGGACTTTTGTGATCTGGAAGTCATTATTAGATTTTATATACAAATAAAAATTGAGTCTGATGAATTATTTGAAGTAAATTAAATCATTTTAAATAGTGATAATTTGTTATTAAAACTAATCTAATAGTTCAAATAGTATATGAAAAGTCATATTTCTTTTTCTTAATTTGTTTAGCATTTTAAAAAACGTACTTTTTTTAACAATCAAAAGATTGTTCGAAATCAATTAAAAGATTTTCTAACAAACAAAAGAGTCTCCTATTATTATTTAATTATAAAATTCTTTTAAATGTAATAGTTACAAATTACTGCGATTGTTGCATATCAAATTTATTCCCAGTTTCATTATTATATGCAAAACATTATTTATTACCACCGTATTATAACAAAACGCCATTCATTATTAACAAAACGTGGAAAGTTTATTATAACCAATTTAATCCAGAAAACTTTCATACAATTTAGGAATAAATTTGTTTTGTTTTCAACCTTATTTCTGTGTCTTTTTACTGATAAATATTTCATTGTAAATATTTGCTACTTATTCCAGGTTTTATTTGTATATTTTTATAAGGTTTACTACTTCCATTCTTCTTTGATTTCCTTACTATTCTAACAATGAATTTCGCCTTAAAGCATTATTTTTGTTCTACATTTACTTTGGAAATTCTTCTATGGATTCTTTATTCTTTATGAGACTAGTTTTAGTCACTAAATTCAAAATACTATCTACTTTATTCAAGAAAATATTCGGTTATATTTGCTCAAATCTTTACATATTGTTTTTTAAAATTTACTTCAAAATCTTTAGCTGTAAGCGAAACCCATCTCCATACATTTTGATCGGGTTTTTTTGAAGGCTTCTGTAACCGGCATTATATTTCTTTATACGAGTAAACACTTTCCTTTTCTAAGATATTTCATTGGAGTTTTAGGGAAGGAGATGGTTCTTTTCTCTCTTTGTGATTTTCATTCAAAATTCCATCAATATACCACATATCATTTTTTTTATTTTACTAAAGCAAACATTGTTTCATTAGAAAATAAAATAAAACACCAGTAACTTAGTTAGAAAAAATACGCCCAATCTACTGACTTGTTCAAATATTTCTTTTCTGAAAACAAAAAAAAAATCTAGAATTAAGAAAAGCAATTTTTTGTGTTTTATACAATGCCTTGGAAACGTGTTTTAATTACTAATACTTAATATTAAGTATTCAAAAATGAGTGCATTTTAAAACAATACTTCTTAAAATCGAAAATAAATATAATTCAAAGAGCTGAAATATTTTTTTCAAAAAAGTTGTTAATAAGGATTATTTGTAATCTCTTTTAAAACCATGATGTACTTTAAGCTCTTTTTAGAATAAATGGCATTAAAAATCAAGTTTTTATATCAAGGCATGTTTGTGATACATTTGAATTATATTTCATACATCAAAACAAACAAAAAAAACCCCATTCTGTTATAAAAAAATTCTTCTATAAAAATTACTTTTTTACCAGTTCTGCATTCAAATGTTTGACTAAAATTACACTAGTATGTCTCAGCTCTTCACTGAAAAGTAATTCGTTCATTACCATTATCTGTTCTTAAAGAAAGAACATCTTGTTTTTGTGTACTATTTTTCAGTAACTTTGCTTTCCACGATTATTTTATTCCTAAAATCCCAAAACTAAAAAGTGAGAAATATGATAGAGATTTCTGAAATTAGAATTATATTATTTTCAAATATGGGTGAAGTGTGTAATTCTGAATTTTTTTATAATTAAAAATAAATCTCCCAAGTTTATTATTGAACTTAAAAACTTTTTCAATTTTGATATTCTTAATTGGAAATAGAGACATGTGTTTCTGAAACACACCAGAAAAATTAAATTTATTAAATGATACAGTGATGAAGGAAATATGCAAAATTCTGTAATATATTTTTCATTAATATTCAAACAATTTTCATTTTATGGCAAAAATAGTTTCTAATATCTCCGATGATATGAAATATCTGAGTATCTAGAATAACGACATTATTCAAAATGTTTATGATAACTTTCACTTCTCTTTTATTAAATCCAAACAGTGTTTAATATTTCCTATGAGATATTTCTTTTCTAAATCATATCCCAATTGAATCATTTTTTTTTTCTTTAACAGTTAAAAATTCTCTTATTTTTCTATTCTTACGTTTACTTCTAAAAATTCTAGTTAATTTGTAAGGATTATTAACCTCATAGAATCCTTCTCGTTAGTAAATTCTTGGTTATTTTGCTTATATGTATACAAATTTGTATTGTTCTATATTACATTTAACCCATAAGGGTAAACTGTACGATAAAACCCAAAGCAAAATTTTTAAGACCATAATCTTTCTTTTGTATTCGGTACAATTTTAACTATATATATTTTAATATTATTAAATTCATGTGAATTAAAATGTTTAATTTCTATGCCTGTATTTTTACGGCTGTTAAAGTGTTTCGTATCAGATTTATGCTGATTAATTCTAATATTGATTTTATATTTTTGACGCCAAAATGCCCAACATACCACAAGTCAGCATATATATACAAGTAAAGGTTTTACAAAATAAAAAATTCAAATCCTGATCATATTGCTCTTCAACCATCATAACACAATTCTTTCATCTCTTATAGGAGTATTATCTAAATTTCAAGTTTAAATGATTAGAGACCCGAGAATGATGCCATTTAGATATGTCATCAGAAATTAAGTCACTTTGATGAAAATTCTTATTACGAGAATAGAGTGATCTCCTACCTGATATGTAAGCAGAACTCCTGACACATTCAGAGTTCCAAAAATTGCGGGTGTTATATTTCCTTTTATAAACCAAATGAGATCCGAGAGGATGTAGAGAAGTTTTATAAAAATTGTAAAGAGCAACTGTTTTATTTCATTTTTTAAGAAAATAATAGTTTTTTTATATGCTGAATCTAAGTGTTTGTGAACACAATAACGACTCTTCTCATTCATTTTCAAAATATTATCAGAAATTGCACATCAATCATCTAAATAAAACTAGCGTAAAAAAGTAACTATTTAACGATGAAGCAAATACCATTATATTGCATCGCCGAGTATTTATGCGCAAGTATTTCTTCAGATCACGTAGTTTGGATGGAACTATCTTTAGGTATTTTAGCTGCAGACAAAAAGTCAAGTAAGGATTATCCTTACGGATGGGAAACCGCATAAAACTAGATCTGATCAAATTTATCGCGTGTGATCGCAAAAGTTAAAATCTAAATTGGAATGGTATCAGAAAATAAAAACGGATTTTTTACTGTTATAGTTAAAGTACACAAAAAAAATTAGGAATTATATTATATATATATATATATTAATATAAAATTCTGTTAACATATATAGCACAATATAATATTACTTAAAATTGTTATATTCCGTATAAAGATTTTATGGAAAAATATGTAAGTAAAATGAAATAAATATCATATAAAGATTTCGTTAACTTTCACTTAATAATTCAATAAAAATAAAAAAAAGTGTTTTTTAACTTAAATACATTGTATTTTCTTTCTCCAAGGATATATTAATTAACGAATTTTTTTTTCTTTGTAAATTACATGTGAACCCAGTAAAATTTATTCTTGAATCTAAATTTTTATTCTGAGATTATTCAAAATTTGAAAACATTTTTATTAACGAACATCAAACAATGAAACATACACAGAATTTTGACACAAAATTTAATTTAGTTTCAAAAACTATTTCTTAGAACTATATTCTATTACTCTTTCCTGTCACATTTTGCTTAATTTTTTGGAACTCCACATTATTACGCCAAACAAATACGAATTTTAACCCATCCATTGAATATTTAGCTTTCATGTACACCTTGATATAAATATAGGCTATGTTTATCATAAAAGTTTTATCAATGGGGAAGAAAACTTTTAATACACAAAATATTTGTATTAGATTCAATAAAGTTACAGAAGTTCACAAATAATTCTGCGCTTGATGAAAGTCTAGTTCTGTGAGTAAATATGAATGAATTAATGGTAAAATGTAAAATAATATCTCATTTACGTCAGTGAATGTATGTCTATAAGTTATATTAATATATCACAAATTCATTAAGATGTAATTTACTTCGTAATTAAATTTTTCGTTGGAGTAAAATAAGCAAACAAAATCTATTTCGGTGCGATAAAAAATTAATTAAAAATATACATTCGAAATGCATGAATCTTATTTTTCATTATCATAAAAAATACTACACGTGAAAACTTTCGAAAGGAAATGTTTGATTTTTTTTAAGACTGAAACAAAAAATTCTGTAGTGTATATATAGGTCTATTTATTCTTTCCTTCTACTGTATAAGTAATGAACAAAGAGCTAAAATTTGGAAGATAAATTGAATGATCACGAAAGCGAAGGAAGACAATTTAATTTATGGAACGCAGGAAAAGGAAGCAACCAAGTGATTTTTTGTACCATTCTTTTATGTTTGGGGGTAGAAGGGTAGAGGCCATTTTCCTGTTCGAGAAGCATTCTTTTTCCGTTAGTTTGCAAGGAAAAGAGAAATGTTTTTAAAAGACTGGAACGGGAATCTAAAGCGTGGCCAAAAAAGAGTTCTTTTTTTATTTATATGTTCAGCAAGAGAAAAATAGTTCGCGAAACGAAGTTAGCATGCAATAGACGAGAGGAAATCATGAAAAAGAATTTTGTTTTTCTCCTTTATCTTTAGTAGAAACCCTTTCTTGGCGTTAGAAAGGGATTACAATTAGATTTGTTCACCAAAAAAGGCGATTGAAAGGCGGGATTTTCAAATCTATTTATTTTCGAAGCACATAATTCTCTTATTATACAAATTACTCTCAATCTTTTTTATCATCATTCATTCTTCACAAAACTTTTTTGTATGGAACAAAGTTGCTTACAATCCCCAAAGGATTTGTTTTGCTTATTGTAACAAATGAAATGACAGTGAAAAGTCTTTGGAATAATCTTCTTTAAGAAGTACGAATAAGAAAATAGTGTAAAGTCATGTTTGCTTCTTTTACGGTCAGGTTTGTTCGTTATAAAATGCATTTAAAGTTACACAAGCTGTAGAGTAAACTATTACTAACACATAACCATATTTATCTGAATGTTAATTTAATAGATTCAATGTAAAATAAAAGATGTTAATGGAAATCTTCTGCTCCACTTTAATCTTTAGGTTAAATATAAATGCATAGAAATAAATAAATAAATAATTATTTTCTAATAATTTATTTTATTAGAATATTTTCTAATTATTTTTTTTAAATTTAAAATGCTTCAAAAAGTCATTTATGGATATAGCAACATTGTTGTTAAAATATACAATATTGATTATAGTTTATTGCTTAAAAATTGAAGAAAACATTAAGAAATTCTATTTTTATTCCAAATATATCCATTTTTTAATATCTATGACATATTTTAATGAACGTTAGAGTAAAAACGCGCGTGTGTGTGAACATCAGTTTAATTTTCAAATATAAGTCATTTTAATAATTACCATATTTTTTTAATAGTAAATAGTATAAAATACATATTTCACAATATTTTTCATTCACTACTGATAAAAGTATATAATAATATTATAATACAAATCATACTAAAAATTCTAACTTCTGATTTAAATAATATTTAGTCATTAGTGATTTAAAAAAAAGAACAAAATGTGCTTTTCTGCAGCTAAAAATCACTCATCTCTTCAAGAAAACTGTTTTTCTCTTTTTAAAGCTATCTTCTCTGAAACACTGACGCAACGATGCAGATAAAAAAAAGATTGTGAATATGTAAGTAGATTTTTTGTTCACTTCTAATCTGAACGCAAATGAGAATATATTTTTATTGAGTCTGTTTCTAGAGAAATTTAAATAAAGAAATTGATTAACCGCACATATTAACTAATGTAATAATATAATGAAGGAGAATATGTATTGCTGGATCTTTCTTCATAGCTTATTAATATACAGTTTTTATTCTAATTGTAGAAAAATTTTAATTAAATTTCGTTTCATAATCTGCTTCTGTATTGCTGAAAATATAGAAATCAATTGGAAGGGACAAGTATTACAAGTGAAAAACATGAAAAGTAGACCATTTATTATTAAAGCAAAATGTATAAATAGCTTGAGTCAGTTATTCTAGATGTATCCCTTACCTTTGCCACGATGTTCTGTGAAAACATTTTTTTTTCTACATGACTCAAAATTTGTTGATTTTATACCTTACTTAACTCACAAAGACGATAACCGAATATATTTGGGAAATGAAGATTCTCGTTTTAATCTCCACTCCGGTGGATCATTAACTAAATTCTGAATGTGCCTCAGTGCGTGACAGAAGCAGAGGTTTCAAAGTGCGGGAAATATTAACCGACGACCGTTAATAGGTCTACCTAGAGTCACAACCGTTCGGCAAGATCGATATCTAGTAGTAACTGCGTGACGTCAGAGGGGCAGTTTTACCAGTGAACTGGAATGAGCACTCATAACCGTCACAGAAATACGTTTCCAGAGAAGCTCTTTATAAGTGCCTTAATCATGCTGGTCTCCATGCCAGACGACCAGCAGTTTGCATTCTCCTCACATCTACGCATAAATACACTCGTTTAAACTAGAATGAAACACTGTCAGTACTAGGCTTTGGGACAATAGACCAATGTGATTTTCAGTGACGAGTCTCACTTTAGTCTGATCACTGATTCTCGTTGGCTAAATATATAGTGAGAAACTCGTTTTCAAACTGAAACAACATAGAAAGACATCGTTTTCTGTTTGGAGGAGTCATTGTGTGGACAGCCATCATGCCGAACAAATATCGATTTCAGACGAGGTCTGCGACTGCTAAACGTAACAGAAATGAAGTTCTTAAGCCTCACATTTGTCTGTTTTGAGGTGTTGTCTATCCTAAAGTCATATATATGGATGATTACTCTCCTTGTCAATGAACGAGTCTGATCGACGAGTTCCTAGAACCGATTTCTTTCTCATTTATTACGAGAGTAAACCCACCATCTGAACTAGGATTTCCCTTCATTATTCACATGATTACCAATTACTTGCATGCTTTCAGACACCAGTGTGAATGTGTGTATGTTCAGGACCTAAGGGGATTTTTCAGTTCCATAGGTCACTTATTTTGGGAGAGTTAACAAAGTTTAAAAAAAAATGAAAACGATTTATTACAAAGTATTGATACTTATTTCTTCAACATGAAGGAAAGATTAACTTTCAATTTCTTTGATTGCTGATATCATAATTAACAAGGTATGATTCTACATTAACACAGGCAATTAATTCAGAAATTGAAGATTTATTTCTGTGAGCTCCAGATATACATACCAAGTTTTACAAACATTAACAATTAAAGTCATTGTAATTAGAATGTCAACTATCCATTCATTTATCTAATTTGTGATAGTATCTTATTATTCGTCTCGTCTGTCACCGTAAAGTTAATTACGATATATTAATTTTGTCTTCGGTTCAAGCACAGACTAATTAATAAAACTAATCAGTTATAACCAAAATATTTTTATTTACTCATCAAATGATGGGGGGAGGGGTATTTTCTAAAGTTCTTTTCCACGATTAGAAGCAACTTCCATAATCTATCAAAGAATATATTTTCCGGAATACGATGCGAGTTCCTCTCGCAGTTCCTCTGACAGCATCGCAAACCTAATCTCTCTAAATCCATTATACACGCCAAAATACTACCATGCGCATCACATCAATACTTTTCTTATTACGATAAATTTAATTTATTTCAATTCTGTTCTTTTTCTAAAAAACGATTTTATAATATCCATTCACTGCTATTCCAAATCTTACTTAATTTCTATCCCTTTCCATTCGGGAAGAATCTAGGAATACGTATATATGAATTCAGAAAGAAACTCTTGATGTTTTTCAATGGTCATATGGAAGCATCACTAATATCCAATGTTTCTAATTTATGTAGTAATTTTTTCAAACACAATTTTTTTTTTTTTTTTTTTTTTTTTTGGATTTTAAGTTTTTTTAAAAATAAGGATTTTGGTGTTTAAAATTTTATAAGATATCTATTCATCTTTGTTCAAATCAGTGCCAACAAAAAAAAAGACACTTCATTTTAAAAGATACTTCTATGAAGTATTTGTAAACATATTGGTTAAATGTTTTATATTTTAATCGAAAACAAGAAATTACCTTTGGATGAGTATCTTCCACGACTTTTGATGAAAAATATTAAATTAAAACTAACACGAAAACTCTTTTTTAAATTTAAATTCTAAAAGAATGGAGCAATAAAATATCTGCCTTTTGTATTTACTCTTGCTGAAAAGAAAAGAAGAAAATACATTTACAAATAAAACATATATATATATATACACAAAATATTTTTTTTTCCAATTTGATGCGAAAGAAGAAGGTATTTTCATTTGATATAAGATGAAAAGCTCTTTGAAGACAAATTCCATTGGGACGAATGTTTACTCCAAAAGAAATACTGAAGGCTTAAGGTAAATTAGAAACATATAAGCCCGTGTTCCAATTTTCTTTTAATTGAAGAAATTTTCCATTTCTTCTATAGACTTTTTTTTTAAAGAAATGTAGCAAACAATGTTAGAAATCTAGCAGAAAGGCGGAAAACTGAAAATCAAATAAATCCCATCTTAATAAAAAAAAACTGTTCTTATAGGTAATATTCTTCTTTTCTTAAAAGAAATTATGCTTATTTCACCACAGAAATAACAACTTCAAATGAAACGATTATAAGCCTTAAATATAAGATTCACGTTATTATGATAAATTCAAATAAAATATATAGAAGAAGAAAATATTGTCCTAATGAGCATTTTTTCAGGATCTTTCCGTTATATAACAATGCCATAATAGTCATGTTACCCAAAATTGTGTATAATAAAAATATATATCTTAATATCTAAGTATTTGGAATAAATATTTACAGCTCTTAAATATATAAATTAAAAAATAAATCATTTCCTCAATAAAATTTTTAAAAAATTTTAAATTTTGCCATAATATTATTCAGTATGATAAATAATATTACTCCTAAGTGATTCTTACTTGAAAAGAATCTTCAGAGCAAAGAATTTATTTCAATAGAAGGGAATAAATGTATCCTGTTGTTATCTGTTGACAAGATTTAATAAATAACTATATATATATATTGAGTTATTATAGATTGAGTTATTTTCGTTTAATTATTTTGCTATATTATTTATTCAGAAGTGAAGCAATATTTATGTTTAGTGAATTAATAGTAATTTTTAATATAATGCAGATTTTCTAGTACTAATTTCAAATAAAAAATGTTTTATAATGAAGCTTTTATTTACAACCGTTAAACTGTGTGTAGCTTATTTTTTTCTATAAGGTCTAAGCATCATTTTCGATGTCTTTTTTCCTCATGCATAGAAGTACTGATTGCATTTGATACAATAATGCTTAAAAGGTATTTTTATCTACAGGGCTCTTTAGACCAAAAAGCAGCGTTAGTAATTTTATATAATAACAAACACATGCGCTACAGATAACATCCGTTGCGCTCATAATCAGTAAAACATCGATTGAGATTAATAATGAGAACATCGAAACATAACTCATCCCTTAAATTGCTGAAATGATTAATTCATTGTCCAGAGACATATCTCTCTGGCAATCTTGATATTCTCGTTGAACGACGGACGCTCAAATTCGCTGATACTGTCAAAGTTCTTAGAATCTGGTTCCTAGGTAGAATCTGGGTCTGGAGAAAGTTCAAATGAACTCGGACCAGCAGCCACAGAAGGTCTCGTTGAAATTACTCTTTTAGGACCCTTTTCGGGTATAGACAATGTTACCGATCTCCTACGGTGACAATTATAGGGGAATAGAATCCAATTTACATCTTAGCAACTCTCTTGTATGATACACATGATCTGAAAATTTATGATTAATAGACAATTACGTGAGCTATATGAATGCGAAAGATTTCTACTGAATTGGACAGTATTCAGTGCAAGACCTTGGTCCTCAGGCCACTGTTGAATCCGTCTTTGCTTGTGCAGACCGTAGTATAGTATACTGATCGGATTTTTACGTATATGCAAAATTTTAATTCGATCGGAAGTTAGGAAGTGGGTTAAAATTCAAGTACAAAGCGCGAGTCCCAATCCCTATCTCCACATCCATCACTGCTTGAACATAACATAGTATTGTATTGTCTTCGACGTCATACATCTATGGAAAATTTCAGCTCAATCTAAGGATAGGAAATATTAAAATTCGGGTATAAATTTTTAAATTTCTCTGGAAAACCATACATACACGAGAACATAGTAGGTTAAAAAAAAAAACTTGCAAAAAAGCTGTATTTATCATAACAAATTAAAATGGAAAAGACAACAAACATTACTTTATTTTAAATATTTCTGTAATTTTTATTCTTTATATTTTTCTGACTAGTAGATTTTAAACAGGCTTGAAAATATTTTTGATCAATTTACTATTAAATCCAACCGATCGTATGTTTTATGTTGCCGCATTGTTCAAATCCCTTTAGTTAATAAAATCATTATATTAAAACATTACAATATATTTTTATTCAGATCAAATGTTTGAAATACCGAATTAATTATATATTTACTGAAATACTGAATCATCACCAATGAATCATCACAGAATGAATACAATATCATGTCATACAACTAAATTCTGTATTCCGATCTCCCAAAACTCTGCTGGAAAAAAAGCTAAACATAGTCATGGCGCTAACCGCTTGAATTAATTTTCAAGAAGAGAAACAAGTGGTAGTCACAGGGTGCCAAATCAGAACTATACTGAGGAGGATCATGTTATTTCCAGGCATATGATACGATGAGATCTAGGGTTCGATGAGTCACGTGTGGAATCTTGCTGTCATGCAGCAAAACAATTCCTTTACTGAGCATGCCATGCCTTTTCTTTTGGATTGCACGACGTAGTTTAATTAAGGTGTCACTAAATGTTTTGTAATTTATTGTGTCAACCGGAGGCGAAAATTCCACAAGCAACACCCCTTGTCTATCCCAAAATACAGTGTACATAATTTTGCATGCTGAAATTATTTGCTTGATCCTCATTTTTTGAATAATGCTGAACGCCCTTATGCCCATGCTTAATTGCTTTCATCAGTTTCTTTTCATTCCATCGTTCAAAGTGTTTGCTACACACACTTCAAAAACCTGCTGATAAATTTCAGTAGCTGTCATGCCTTTTGCTTGCAGAAAATGAATCACAACGCATAATTTGCTATCGACTGCGTTTTCTATTGTATAAAGCAATTTTAATGCGTCTGAGCGATTGTAAACACGATCGAATGCTTCCATTCTAGCATATGTGATTAAGTAATATATATAGGTATTCTGTCCACCTGCGGTGGAATGGCGATAGTAGCATTACAACTGCCATATTTAAAATAGGTACTTAATTAAAAAAAACACTCCTAATATTTAATTAATTTCATCACTTAAAGCAAACTATTGCATTTGTTACACAGAATGATTTTCTCTGTTTCTTTAAGAATAATTTTATTTAAATAGCTCGATTGAAATCTTAGGTAGGGCAAACACGATTATTTTTTATTCTATTTAAAAGAAGGTACATTGCCTTTTCTCTTCCTTTTGAGTGGTATTCTCATTAATAAGTTTCTTATTTGATACATCGACATCTTTTTTTTGTAAGTCCAGATAAAATTAATTTCAAATCTTGCCTAGCGAGGAAATATTTAATCAAAACTTCCAGTCAGGGAATAAAGATTTCAAAGAATGTTTTTAAGAAAAATTATTATTTAACACATTTTTAAGATTCAATAAAATTTCTTTTTAATACAAAAATAATGAATGTAAATATATGACCATACCATCACGTCCTATGTTAAACATTAACGATGTCTAACATTTCATTCTCTTTGTGTTATGCTGATCGTAAGAAAAGAGACAAAATATATAAATTATTAAACTTTCGATATTTTAATTAAATGTTTTGGCACATTATGATATATGTGGCTTGATAAAATGTCTTGTAACACGGAGAAGAAAAGAAATTTTTCAGCCTTATAAGCATGCATATGAATCAATAATGAAAATCGGTCAGTAACTTAAGTAACTATTAAAACAATCTTTTTCATTTAATAATAAGGTAAGATGCATTTTATGGTATAATACAATTACACAATTACATCAAAAATTGCTTTTTTATGCTATTTATATTCCTTTTTTCTCCAGAATTATAGTTTGAAAACACGTGATCTCCTTCTAACCTATATATACATTTTACGAACTACTTTATAGCCTTTGTGAAGTTTATAAAATCCAGCATTCTAACATTAATAGCACTTTAAGGAACATAAATGTTCCGAAGAGGATCATTACAATGACTTTTATAGATTAGTTGAAAAGGTGAAAATTTTGTATTAAAAGGACTATTTTACTATAAATACGAAATATATTCCTTTACAATATATTTAAATCTAAGGTTACTTATTCCGATGTTCTAAAATAAGAATGTTTTTAGTGATGATAGATATTCTCTATTTTTAAACAAAATTATATAACTTCAAAAATATAAGTGAAATAACTGTCATAGGTGTAATTAATTTCCTATGTCTACTAGCGTCAAGCTCATAATTAACGTACAAAACAGCGAATGAATACAACGCACACAAATAACGAAATATTAATGCTTCTCTAATAAATATAATAAAAGTGCGATATTTTATATTGTAATACATTAGATGAAATTAACGCAGAATTTTTATTTATTCATTTTTTCATTCTTTTCCATGATGAAACTACATATAAAATGCAAGCGAAGATTCCTGCTGAAAACATTTTATGTGTCCAAGAAACATTTCTTCTTTCAATTTTTTTTAAATACTGTTCAATACAATAATTAGTGTAACATGTTATTTAATATTTTAAAAGACTTTGTTAAAAGTATTTATTGTCAAATTCTTATTTTATAAGGTGAATAATTTTGATTTCTCAACACGATCACTAACAAAAATTTATTTAAAAAAGGAACACATCGCAACGATGCTCATGGAGATTTTAATGTTTAAGTCCATTAAACCGTGCAGTTTTATTATAATTAATAAGCAAAGAAAAGGTCACAGCTGCGCAAGAGTACTTTGAAAGTTTAAAAGAAACACAAAAAGAAGTTAATTGGACGACGAAAAAAAAGATGGATTATTGGATGTAGCACATAAAAGATGTAAACTTTAAAAAAATGTGTTTAAGCTTATCTTAATGATCATGCCATTTTTAACAAAATACTTCTATGACTCATTAAGAGATTAAGTGAAAGTATAACATGTCATTACGGGGAAAATGCTACTAAAGATAAGTTGTTAATTATATTTTTATGGTAATTAACTTTTTATTGTGAAGGAACACATTTTTAATTTATATAAATTTCTCGATTTTTAATGCCTGCTTTCACCTAAATTCCGTTGCAAAAGTGTAAAATAAATATATTAACTTTAAAAAGCTTATCAAACAAAAATTTAAGGTCTTTAAAAAGGGGAAATATAACTTTGTCTTTTTAAAAGAATAAAGGTTGAACACTATATCGTTTTGAGAAATGAGGGAGAAAAAGAGTAATTATAAATATTAAGCCACTTTCAATTTTTAACAATTAGTTTAAAGGTAATTAGGAGTTTTGAATGTTGAAATGGTTTGCCATATCAATCGGTTAAAAAAATTATCACATTGTACAAAATAATGCTTTTCAAGGTAATTTTGTTTATGTGTATATATTTCTGTATATTTCCCCCTGTCTCTTTACTTGGTTTATTTTTTAAGTAACATTAAGAGCCAAAAATAGATTTCTTTGAGCTAAATAGATATGTCCTCTTTGCTTAATGATATTTTTAAAATTGTTAATTCAAATGATTTCCATTACGCAGTGAAAGACAATTTGGAAAAAAGAGCTTGGAAATTCTATAATTAATTTTTATGATTATCAAACTTTAGTACAGAATTAAAGTTTATAAAAAAATTATGAGCTCTTTGATATAAAACTTCTCCATAATATTAATATTCCCTTTAGTTTCTATAAGTTCGACTCTTTTTTTTTTTACAAATTAATGAAAATGTATAATGCACTCAGTATTTGGACAACTAATAGATTAACGAAGCCATGAAATCTGTTGTGTTTGATTAAAGGGAAAATATTTAAAAAAAAAAAAAAAGATTCTAATGAAATCTGCAATTCATAAAAGTTTTATGGTTTGAAAAAAATAAACTTTATATGTTCAGATATTTCCTATCACTGCACTCATAATAAATCTCAGCGAAATCATTTTTCATGCCACTCAGTCCCTCATTTCTAATAGGACAAATACAATTCTTATTCCCAAAATTAAGAATAATTATGATTAAGTTCAATAAAAAAGGTAAAATCAAATTATTATTAACACTCTTTAAATTAGATTTCTTTGCACCGTTCCATATCAAAACAAAACATAGTTATTTTTAGGTTCTTCGTAGAATTGCTTGAGTCGACTAAAAAACATACTCTTTACAAAAAAAATTTCTAAAACATAATATCAATCTGAATAATATTCTAAAACATAATATC
>BMAW01069248.1:495744-537929 GCA_019974015.1 Nephila pilipes | reverse complement strand
GAAATTAAATCTGACATATATAATTCAAAGGTTATTAAAAATCAAATATATCTAAAAATCTAAGTGAAACGGAATATGATTATTTATTTAAGGATCATAGTAACAGTGATGGTGAAGATGAAACAGAATTCGATGATGTGTCTGAATGTATAACGTAGACGGACATGAGGAACTTTTCATGTTATCTATTAATGAAAATTCTTAAATTAATAAGGTATTTAGTTTCTATTAAATAAATAACCTGTGGACACAAAAAGAAATCTTATTTTGTATGCTCCTATTTTACATATTTTTAAATTTATCATTTTTATATCCGGCGTATAACATGGACCAAAACATTTCGAACTGATTTTTTTTTGTATTAAAAGTTCGCCTTATACACCATAATATACAGTACATGTTTAAAAAAAGAGAGAATTTGCTATTTTTGTCGGCACTGTAATTGAAGGTTTATAAGGTATATGATTAAGAAATTTGTTATATAGAATCTTTAAATGCTGATAATGGATATCACGGAAGAGGTGTTTGTAATATGCTTTGAATTTTTCTTTTAAATTAAAGTTTAAAGAGCATTTGTATTCACTACGCATGTGTAGTTCCCTCTACCAGATTTTTGAATGATATAACTGAGAAAGATTATGTATTTTATCCAAGGTAGTAGAAAGTACTGCTTACTTTAAGTGGAAATTAAGATTTATTAAACTTTTATTTTATTTTGTTCCCTCCGTCTATTTTTTTCTTTTCTGCACACTAAAAACTTGTATTAAGTAATAAATATAACGCAAGAAAAATTGTGACTGATAATTTCCTGAATGATGTTATATATTTTAAAATGATTAGCGTCAAGTACAGAAAGCAGTTCCACAAGAAATTTGCAATCAAAATATCCAATACGTTAAGAAATAAAGCCATATTAATTAAAAATACGAGCATATTTCTCAAATTAATTTTCCACTTTATGTTGCATTCATAAATTAACTATATGTTTCATGTTTATTAGTAATGATATGTGTTAATGTTCAGTTTGGAAATTATATCGAACGAATTTAAGTTTTATGTTTATATGATATTAAGTATTTTGTTGTACAAAGAGAAATATTGCTTTTGTATGTAAATAGACTTAACAAATACGGAAGCAAAATCTAAAATTGCAATTTAGTTTTTGATATAATAATATATAGTATAATATTGATTCATTGTAAGTGTGTAATAAACTTTAAATTGTCAATAAAATTTTAAGAAAGCTTATACATATGTATAATAATTCATAATTCACATTAAATTTTCCTTTTACAATGTAGCTTATACATTTTATTATAATCAATGAGTGTGTGACCATCCTTTATGAATTACAAATTAATCTTTTAAGGAATTTTCGTTTTCATTTAATATAGACTCCTCGGTAATATTACTCTGCGTTCGATCGATCGACCTTAGTTATTATCTTCTCGATTATTAAAAAACGTATTATGAATTATTAAATGAATGCTGTCGATTAGTTCAACGAGTATATGGTTAAAGAGAAACTAAACCAGACAGAGGTCAAATTATTTCTATAGGAATTGATTTTAGGTTTGTCCATTAACAGTATTCTATTCAT
Organism: Nephila pilipes; assembly: GCA_019974015.1. NCBI lineage: Eukaryota > Metazoa > Arthropoda > Arachnida > Araneae > Nephilidae > Nephila > Nephila pilipes. The sequence goes on along the minus strand of BMAW01069248.1, from coordinate 536,329 downwards.
AGTTTCTTAAGAAAAGATTAGCTTACAATACTTCAAATAGAATCAGAAAAATTTTCTAATAGATATACAATATTTAAATTATTAAATTTTTTCAAGAGTGTCTGGAATTATTAACATAAAGGAAGTATTTTTATCGAAAATATGAATTTTTATAAAATGCAAATGATTCATTGGAATTATAGCCATAGCGGACCCTTTAAAACGTTAAAAGACTTTTATATTTGAAATATTTTTCTTGAATATTTAAGTGTATATTTGAAATTATTTCTTAACTATTTCTTCTCATATATAAAATTGAGAAACTGTTTTTTTTATCTATCCACTATACAAATCCACACCATTAATCGTATCACTACAAATTTTTGGGGTAGTTCTTTGCAGATGTGCGATAAGAGTCGCAAACTAATTCCCGCTAATTTTTTGTTTGAGATTTATTTTTGATGATATTTTTCTTAAGAACCATCTTTTTCACCTCTTATCTCGTTTTTCATCACATGTATAAATTTTTTCTCCAACTTTACCAGTTTAATTTATGCGCATATTAATGAGTTTCTTAAAACTCAATTCGAGTTTTTGAAATTAAGTAAAAATCGACAAAAATCACATTAGATTTTGTTCAAGGGCAAATCTTTATTAATAAAAAGAAGGGATTATATATGTGTGTATAAGTGTGTGTAGATAGTGCAAAAATTAAACGCCTGATTAGCACGAAATTTCTTACGTTGAAACTATATGTCATGATGATTAGCATATCCAAAAGAGAATTTCAAATTTCATTTTAAATCTTTTAAAATTAAATAATGCATCGATCACTCGATAAGCAAGATTTTTTTCTCAACAGAGCAAGTCTGGCACATATAATGTTACATGACATCAGAGTCTAGCTTTGGCGCCGCTACTCAAAGCTCTGGGACTCATTAAGTCACATGACATCATGGTCTATTTTGCTTCTTAGAGTTTATATGTAATGGAGGTTTTCTAGGGGTATTTACATTTTTCATTGTTCTTTGAAGCAAAATTACGATTTTATCCCCAAAGAATCACTGTAAAACGTATTTTTACAAAAAATAAATTTTATTTTTGACATAATTCTTTGTGTGTTCTGTTTATCCTTCGTCAAACAATGCCATTTATTCAACATGAAACTAAAGCTGATAAAACTAATGCAAGGCCAAATACGTGAATTCATGGAATGTGTGTGTCAAAAATATAATTAATGAGGATGACATTTTACTAGGATGTGTTCATAGTCGAAAGTTTATTTATTATTAATAAAAAGTTATACATATTTTCACAGAATACAAACCACATCAAATATTATTTATCAAATCACTCTTCAAATTATTAATTAATATTTATTCACAGTGTAATCAAATTATTTTTTATTACTTGTGGGTCTAAATTAATTATTTTATTAATGGGCATTTGTTTTCGTTTGATTATCATTTTAAGGCAATATATTAGATATGAAATGTATTCTTTAAAAGCTATTATTGCAACAAAAATGAAACAGAAGATTTCATAATTTTTTGGATAAGTTGTCCTGCATTGTGTCATAGATGTGGTCTTCCAACTTAATTCTTAATTTTATGCTTGCTGCGAAAATTGCAGAATTTTTAAATTCACTCTTGAAAGAATGGAATTGAATGAATTTTTTATAATAAAATTACTTTTAGCATGATTACAAAATAAATTCGTGGCTTTTGAAATATATAGGAATAAATAGCGTGAGGTTTCAAGGTTCCAGTAGACTGAAGTCATGTACGGTTGAGCTTGTCGAACACGAAATATGCCTCAAGTCATTTTTGACCTTAAGCGTATATTATAAGATGATACCATTAGCAATTTTATCAGTGAATTATAATGAATAGGAATTACTGATAAAGAGAAAAAAAATATTTTGGACAATCGTCTATACCGCAGTGCATTTTTGGGTACATTACAAATCCATCATAAGTAATCCATCGTTTCTAAGCTCTTAAACTACGGATTATATCGTGGTCTATGTACACACAGCCTAATAAACTACATCGGAAGGCGTACCGTATTCGAGTGGTATATCACGTTGACTTATCAAAAGAATATGCCTTCAAGAAACCTATATCTTGGCTGGTAGAATTCAACAGAGGATGAGTTGATAAACATGTGCTGATATAGTAAACGAAGCAACGCTCCAACTCCAAGCGAGAGAATTACCAAGTCTGAAGAATCTAGTTTACTAACAAACATAAATAAGATCCAGAGAATGAGAAAAAGGGATACTCAAAAGAGCTAAAGTATAATTTAACTGGATTGTTTAATTATCATAAGGGCCATATTTGACCCATTTCACACACCGCAGAAACTCGTTAGTTTACTAGTAAACAAGTGTGTGCATCATCTAAATATTTGTTACAAATTTGTATCTGTGATGGTAATATAAGTAGAAATATTAAGTACAGAATAGGAGGAGGGGGAATATAAGTTCATAAAGAGCATCGTGGAATGTAAAAGGAACATTAGAACATCAATGGGGCATTTCATCTGTGTTTACCACAATCAGTGAGTTTCACGCGGCTTAATTTATATCATTCAACGCCTCATAATCCAAAAAAAAAAAAAAAGATCCACAGCAGAAAAGGTAGTTTGGAATAACTACGTGAAATATATATATATATATACGTATAAATTATGCATTTGCCACATAACAAATAATTAATAGGAATTGATTATTTGTTTAGGATTCTTTAGAGGAAACTCATTCTGAATCCCCGATTGATATATAATAGCAGTATAAATCAACATGACGAGGGTTCATTTCTATTACAGTATTAAAATTTTTATTATTGTGTAATTTTCAAAACAATCAAGAGTTCAATAACGATATGTTTTGTACCTTCTTACCAATTTCTACTCTTCTACATTTATTTTCTTCCTTTTTTTGAGTGAGAGAGGAGTGTTATATCTGAAGCATACAAGTTCAAGATAATCATCATTCAACATCCTAGACAGTATATAAGTAATTCTTCAGTGCAATGTTTGCCATTTTTGTAGAAAATGTGTTAAAATTAAGATATATCTCTTGGAATTGTGTTTGGTGATGGTATTGAAACGAGGAAATATATTTCACATGCGAGTTTACTAGCTGTGTAGTAATAATTTTGTTTCTTAAAATTATGATTTTTCTTAAATTTACTCTTTTACTTCGAATATCTTTGTTTAACGGATAAAAATTAAATAGGAATGCACACAAAAGAAAATATGTAAAAAAATGCTATTGATTTTGAGCAATAGGAATACTTGCGTTTTTAAAAATCATGTTAATGTTTTAAACATCGAGAATTCTGAATAATAATTCGGAACAAAGCGAATTCTTGATTCGATCTAATAACAAGGAAAAACGTAGAATTTAAAGAGTGAAACAGTAAAACAACACATAAAAAAATCTGGAAATAATGAATAAAACAAATGTTGGTTTCTTTGACTAAAAATGTATGCAACTTTGTTTAAAAACCAAGAAATTCCTCAGAAAGAATCCGGAAGAATCAAAATATATTTTAAGATCGATCAAACTGGCCCAAAAACATATACAACTACCACTCGTTAACTGCTTGTTTCGTTTGTGGTTCATCTTACATTATTACAAAAAGGCCAACTAATATGCTGATACTTTCTTATAAGAAAAACCAAACGATATTTTTTACACAGATGTAAAGGAAGTGAGAGAACAATTGATATTACAAATATTGGAACATCAAAGATCAAAACGCATCCGAAACTAAATCTCTCATCATGACAGGCATTTCCGACAGTGTTACCAAAAGCTGAAAAAAACGTACAAAAACTATAGAGAAAAATTTTTGTATCTACGTTTTTCTCGAAATGCGGTGTGTGAGGATTCGAGTACATTTTTCTTCAATTCTACTTAATCTATAGTTCTGATATTTTCCATATTATAAAAAAAGCTTATTTCCTATACAATGAACATAATTTATTTTTCTAACAAACACTCAATAAACTTTGAGGATTGAACAACATTTGCATATAAATTACTGGAAATTTGAATCAATTGTTTTCGAAAACAAACTAAGTTTAGTTGTTTAATTTTTGAAAGTATAACAATACCCATTGTATATAAAGTTATGTTTATTAGTACTTTGCAATTTTTTAAAGTTATTAATGAAATAAAATTTAAGTAAGATGTGTCTATGATTTACAAATATAAGTACATATATATTGCTTATTAATAGCTAAACAATTATTGAAAATTACGTAAATGGGATTTTCTTTACATAAACATTTATATTAATAAAAAAAAACCTGCTTTGTGTTAAAATACGACTTCCAAGAAATTTAATTTAAACAAGTGAAATCATTTAAACTTGCGTAAAATAAGCTCAATATATCTTAGTTGATGGTAAGAATAATAATGAAATATTCTAGAATGAAGCTAGAACCTTATCAATAATCCTACTTTGGATTATAAATGTTACATGTGATAATGTTTTATTTGCAGCAGCATAAGACACAGAACATTATCTTATGCCCCTATATACCTCAATCCGAAAGGCCGGTCTTTCCGAGAAATTCTTAAGTAGGTGTATTGGATCAGGGATATCTGTGACTTGGTTGGCAGAGGGTTAGACTGTAGTTTCATCAGTGCGGGTTTCGAATTCCTGCTATGGTGTTCTTAAACAAAGACTGTGTTTTTAATTTAAAATGTTATTTATTGTTTGTCTATATATTCCATGTCTACTTCTTTAATTTAAAAAAATTAACCCTTGCTTTAATTTAACAATTGGATGTTTCTTGAATATTCTGTAAATATGCATAAAAGCATAGTCCAACCAGTTGTGGGGAAGTTTTGAATCCTGTGATGTTGCTCTGTGCTAGTAACAAATGTAATTTTGAAATAAAACGATGTAGTTCTTTTTGCATCTTCGTGATAATTTAATTCACAACACATAAAATTAATTTAGATAAAAACTGCTGTAAATAACAATACGGTATCTTCTTATTTAGCGTAATGTTTCCAACTCTAGATCATCTATTATTTTTCGAACATCGGTGGAGAATTTGAACTTAGGAATTCAGTGTAGATTAAATGTGGCAGAATAAATGCGCGTTTTCTGATACACGGAAGAGAGACCACGAGAGAAACTGCAATGATTAAGGAGAACATCCGGTGGACGAGAAATCCGACCAAAATAACAAAGTGAATTGGGATACTTTTATTTCTACAAATGAATCAAATGTTCTTTTTTTTTCTTCTTCTTTTTTTTCTCGCGGTTCTTTTCAGATAGGAATTCTAGCAATTGTATTTTAAGAGTGGATCGAATATTCTAGAGATTTTTAGTTCATTTTTCTTTATGTTGTTCGCTTGTAAAAATATTCAAATGTTACTCGTTACTCTCTATTTTAATATTTATTTATTTCAAACTTTTTCTTTCCTTTTACTTACGAAACATTTAACTATTTTCAGCAAAGGTGAATATTTCCGTTTAAGGTGTTCTCTTACTTTCTTAATAATAATAAAAAAAGCTTCGGTAAGCCTTTACCTTGAGAATAATTATATAACTAATATTTTTAAAATATATAACTTACTTCTCTCTTCCCTTATTTCTAAATATTGTGCTCATATTTCTTAGCAGAAACATAGGGTTATTTTAAAATATTACATTTTCAAAAATAAACGACACGTAATGATAAGTAATACATGAATGCAAAGTAAAAATATGGAAGATATATTCTTACAAGTGTTTGATATAACTTCCTTTAGTTATACATAAATGTCAATTCCATGAGTAAATTCCTACAAACTTGTTGGAAAGTGTAAGTGGTAATTGATTGCCCACACAGCATTATAATTCCGTAGTTTAAGTTCATTTAAATTTTGGGTAATGGTGGGGCATACACTTTATCTCTTACAAACCCTTAAAGAAAGAAATCGCATGCGGTGTATCAGGTGATTTAGATGGCCAGCAGTGTAACATTAGCCCTATAACATTGATTGCAACCGATCTAATTGCGAAGTTGCTCCGTAAAAGCTTCTAAAACGTGAAATAGCTTCACGAACATAAGAGGGTAATCTATTGTTCCCAATATAAAATTTCTACTTTTTTTTTGTATTCATATATTACATATTATTGTGTCATTTATTTTTGAAAACATTGCAATTTGAAGACATATGAATCATTTTGAATAATCCTGTATTTTAAAATGTATTTTTACATAATATAATTGGCAATATAACTTTAATATAATAACTAATGCTATAATATAGACGATGATAGTTTTTTTTAACAAAATTGAACTGATTGAACAAAAAAATTTTATGTTGAAACAAAAAGCATTTTTCTAAGTTTAAAATTTTTTTGTATAAAAAAATATCTGATACTATCTATTTAGATGAATATTTTTGTTAATTAAAATGTATGATAAATTGGTTCTATTAAGTATATTTTTATTCAGATATTGTTTCGATGTAACAATAGAGTGCTAAATAATAACGAAATTTTTTTATTTATTTTAAAGTATCCGATTATTCAATGTATTAATAAAACTCAGTAGTTTCATCTCTTTTACTCTGCAAAATATTCGCTTTTCGGAAAAAACAATGTATAATAATTGGGTTTTAATATTGGTATACTATTTCAATATTAATTTAGTTTCAAAAATATATTTTTGTAATTAAATTTCACATGATGAAAATAATGGAAAATAATTGTTACAAGCATATTTTAAGACAATATAAAGACATAGTAATAAATTTTAAATTAAGCTTATAAAGCAGAGTAATTAATACGTATTATTCCACATTATTAGAACTCATTTGATTCAACTCACTTGTTATAATTTTACAAAGCCTACTATCGTTGTCAAAATGCATCGAAAAATTTAATTATGTGCAAGCATAACTTATTACTGCTTATTAGCTTTATAGGTCCTCTAAATACATCCTTTTATGTCACAGAATAAATGAAATATCTGTAATTCCGTTAACATTGTAAATATAACTATAGCTAACAGCTTAGAACAATCTTAATTACGTCATTGTTCCTTGCAGATACATATGAACTATTGTTATCCACTAAATATGATTGGATAACTTCGGAGCTTGAATGTTGCAATCTTTGTCTAGACTGGGTATTGGAATAATTTTCGAAACGATTTGATTCCCTGTAAGTTACAGATATTTTGTTATTGTGGAAGTACGTATAGGTTGATTAAGATATCTGTTTGTATACCTATTGAAATAATAAATGAATTCTTTTGATTTAAAAGCGTATTTTGTTTATTTTTCAAATGAGTCGAGAATCGTGTACCTCTAACTTACATTAGCTTTCTAGACAGATGCATACGTTTCCTTCAAGTATAGAAATACCACTAACTCAATTCTATGAAGGTTCTACTCTTTAAATTTATCTACAAACACTGAATATAAGTGTTGTGGTATATTTAAAATTATAACATACTGGATGGATCAAAAGTCGCTTAGGAATTTTAAAAAAATGAGTAGTTTTTGTAAAAAATAATTATTTTTGTTCGCTTCCATTAGTTGAAAATCTAGGGTTGGAATTTTAATTATGGAAAAATACACAACTAAGCAATGTGTGAAAATTATCCAATGTTCTCACACACAGGGCAAGAGTACATATTTTCTTATAGAAAGCATACATCTAGGGATTTGAAATTGACTTTGGTTAAACGTTTCTTCACAAAATAATCTATCAAAGATACTCCATGAAGTGGAAGATCACGCTTGACTGAAGACCAGACTAATCTTGATTGTGTCGAGGAGCATTTTGCCGAGAAACCAAAAACATCGACTCGATGCCGTTCTCGAAAACTTAGAATCAATATCCACGTTGCCCTGATCTCAATGCAACATATTTTTTTCTTTCACAAGTGTTATACCAATAATCTTAAAAAAATTGTTTAAATTAAAATCAACATTAATCTAAAAATTCAAGGAAAGCAGCGAGAGAGACTGCAAACTTTCGTGAAAATTGTGATGGATAGATCCTTTAATTTCGAACTGGATATCAGTGTTATTTAATTGATATTATAACTATCTTTTTCTCTTCAATTGACCCTTAAGGAATTTCTATGAGATTATTCGAATGGAGAGTTCCAACTTCTGATTTATATAAATTAGCTTTTCTGTACATAATGAAATTATTGAAGACGATTGAAGAGAGATTTTAAGGAATGAGAGAAAAAATTGGAGTTTTGAGTAGTGATATAGACGAGGCTGTAGGAACTAGTAATAGGAGATTGGAAACTGAGTAATAGTAGAGAGAGAGAGAGAGATAACATGATAGGTGAGATATAAGCAAAATTCGATCCAGACTCAGTCTCTCCTGTAACAGAGGTCAGATACGAAAAACTTTTATATATTCAGCTGTAAGCGCGGCAAGGAATTTGTTCCACATACATGATGAGCATATTAAGTGTTGGTTATTCTAAGGGAAGCATTATATAGTTAAGTTAAAGATTTTACTAGTACAGAAACTGGGAAGAAGGGGTGTCACAATGGCGGATAACGTGACAATATTGTTAACCATATCTACCTCAAAACAATGTATAATATCATACATATATAAAATAATGCACTCTATTATAAAAAAAAAAATCAATGACATTTATTTCAAAATATAAAATGACTTAGAATCTCTCTGAAGTAATATATTTAACATCTAAAATTATAATTATTATTAATTTCAGAATTATAAATATATATTGCTCCATACGTAAATTTATTACCGTCTTATATTTTAGTATTATTTGTTGAACATAAAATGTTTTGCATTTCTTTTCCTACCTCTTAATTGTCTGTATTTCAATTCATATTCCTTGACATAAATGTCATATAGCAATAAAATTAATTCTTTCGAATAGAAGTAAATTTTCATTTTCTTTAAAGATTTCAGAAAAACTCTGAATTTTAAAAATACATCCCTTAAACAGAATTTGAGATTTGAGTGTTTGTAATCCTCAGTAACGAGCTCTGTTTATTTTTTAAAGTATACGTCGAATTTTCAAGCAGTCATAAAAAAACATCATTTATCTACAAAGCTAGAAAATCCTTTAAGACAAAAAAAAGTTATAGTTTTATACAGTTTTTTTTCCCTTCTGCGATTTACTGCACCTCTTATCGTATTTGGTGATATGGTTTTTTTTTTCTCTTTTTTTCACATCGTTAAGAAAAGAAAACCTATAATCACATACTTTATTTGTTTCTCTTCTCAGTAAAATCTGTTTTGTTTCCAGATTTCTTTTTTTAAAAAAAGAAAACCTCTTCCAACGATTAGTTAATGCTTACAAAATATTCCAAATAGCATTTTTTATATTCATGTATTAAAACTAATTAAGAATATTTAAAAGTTCTCCAACTTTTGTCTAAAAATATTATAATGTATTTCATACATATTGAAACAGTAAAAGGAAGTTATATTCTTAGTTAGTTAAAAATTCAAAGTCTGCCCCTTACAAGTCTCATCAAGTTTCCGTTTCTGTAACCTTTGAACCAGGGGCACATATTCGTAGCCAGTGTCAAGGCCGAATTGCCAATATGACCTCGAGTTAACTTCCCAAACGTATTTGGTACACATTTATCGACCCTGAAGGGATAAAGGGCTGAATTGACCCATGAACAATTATTCTCAGTGCCTACTAACTTAGTAAATTGTTTCAAAACCTATACAAAAGCTCATTATTTTTTTTAAACAAAGTTAAATTATTGCCTTAGAGGACTTCGCTTTCACTTTTGAAACATTTTTGTGTGAAGATAGTTTTTTTAATACGTGTAAGTAAATTTGAAACTTAGCATTGCTTTAAATGTGGGCTGCTAGCTGTTAAAATTGCTACTTTGGATAAAAAGCAAAGAAAAATTCTTGTTTATTATGTTATAGGAGAAAGACATATTTTGAGGTACTCAGTAAGTACATTTTAGTATCCAAAAATGCTACTTCCTGAAGGAATAACAGCTCTACTTCAGCTGGGGAAACGAACTGAGTTTTGATGACCGATACAGATACATCATCTTGTTTAGCTTCAACTCTTATGCCAGAGCTCATAAATCGTAATGGCTGGTGTAGGAAAAGCTTAATAATCTTTTTGAAACACATGATCAGATGTTCTTAAAGGATAACAGATCTGGAATACGTGGTAACCAGAACAACAGTCGAATGTCCATCGGAATCGAGAAGGCGTAGGGAAGCATGGACATGCATCATTTTGTTAAAAAATAACGTCACGAATGACACAAAGATAAATTACAACCACAGTCTTAAGCCCATTGGAAACATAACGGTGGTGTTGCAAAATATCTGTTAACCGAACAGTAGGTGAACTTGATGTGCACCAAATAACACTCCATACTAACACACAGATACTGGACTAGCAAGAAAATGACAAATGATAGTTTGAAATGTACATTCACCTTGATGTCTCTACACAAGAATTCCGTCATAATGATGTAAGCAGAATCAGAAATCGGCAAAGATGATGACATGAGGCAATTCCTGTGCCAATGGTTATCATTCAACAAATCTCTGCAAGAACACATGATTCTGCCTGAAAGCGAATTAGGTGCACATCGAAGAAAACTGCACCAATGGTTGGACATCTTTGCAGCATTACCAAGTGCAAACTTTCAGTCAGTACGGAAATTAGTCGTTCTGCTACCGAATCAAATTCTGAATTTATAAATATGACGAAACTCGCCAGCCCCCAAGACCGGGGGGGGGACAATATATCAGTTAGCAAAGGCTAGTAACTAGGATCTTCTGAGATCAAGCATGGCTTTGTGTCCTGTTCTCCTGGACTCATCAATCCTATATTCGCATTGCAGTCATGAAATCCCAAATAATGCGTGCAACAATATCAAGGAACTTTAAGCCGCAAAAACAGTAGGTCCCGCAAAAAATTCTAACATGTGTGCTGCCCACAAACACAAAGTATTACTACATAAATCGTTGTAGAATAACGTTGTAACAAAGTATAACGTTGAGTGGATGTGTATATATATATATATATATATATATATAACAGGTCAATTGAAAAGTTCCCGGCCTGACACATAGATGGCTCTACTAGAATTAAAACAATATGTTTTTTAGTTAGCCTTAATCCTCAAAAGATGCGTGTATAAATTTGACAGCTGTCGGATCATTAGTTTGTGAATTATAGCCTTTTGAGTGAAGCAATTTTTGTTATTGTGAAAAAAATGGATAAAAAGGAATTTCGCATGTTGATAAAATATTGCTTTATGAAGGGAAAAAATACAATTGAAGCAAAAACTTGGCTTGATGCCGAGTTTCCGGACACTGCTCAAGGAAAATCAACCATCAAGGATTGGTATGCAAAGTTTAGACTTGGTGAAATGAGCACCGAAGATGGTGAATGTAGTGGACGTCCAAAAGAGGTTGTTACCGACGAAAACATTAAAAAAATCCACAAAATGATTTTGAATGACCGTAAATGAAATTGAATGAAATAGCAGACACTCTAAAGATATCAACTGAACGTGTACATCATATCATTCACGAATATTTGGGTATGAGAAAGCTCTGTGCAAAGTGTGTGCAGCGCGAGATCACTTTTGACCAAAAACAACGACGAGTTGATGATTCGAAGCAGTGTTTGAAGATAATCAAGCGTAATAAACCTGAGTTTTTGCGTCGATATGTGACAATGGATGAAACATGGCTCCATCATGTTCATCCACTCCGAAGTAAAATCGACAGTCATCCGAGTGGACTGCACACGATGAACCCGCTCCAAAGCGTGGGAAAATGCAACAGTTGGCTGACAAGGTTATGGCGTCTGTATTTTGGGATGCGCATGGAATAATTTTCATTGACTACCTTGAAAAAGGAAGGACCATCAACAGCGACTATTACATAGCGTTATTGGACCGTTTGAAGGACGAAATCGCCGAAAAACGGCCGCATTTGAAGAAAAAGGGCTGCTTCACCAAGACAATACACCGTGTCACAAGTCAGTGAAAACGATGGCAAAAATCCATAAATTGGGCTTCGAATTGCTTCCTCATCCAACGTATTCTCCAGATCTGGCGACTATTTCCTGTTCTCAGATCTCAAAAGAATGCTCGCTGGGAAGAAATTTTCATATAATCAGTGTATCACCCTGTGAAGGGAATTATGTTGAATAAAAAAAACTAATTTTGCCAAAAAAATGCGTTTTACTATGGTAGGCCGGAGACTTTTCAATTGACCTGTTATACATCCACTCAACGTTTGAATGCAATTTTTGAACGAAAAACCCACGGTACAACCTTCTTTTGTTTGCAGACTGCGGAAATTATGATTCATTTTCACGTTATTCAAATACACTAAAAAGCTAAGGATTAGCATATCATACGTCGTTGTACCTTTCATTCAAATTTTATGTTTTTTGAATGCCACCTTAATGATATTTTAATGGTCAGCTGTGTAAATACCATTTATCATATTAAATGAATCCCGTTTATTTTTTTTACTTTTGTACAGCTCTCAAGTGTTCAGGTAAAAATATTTCAAATGTGAAGATTATGGCTAGCAGAGAAGAAAAGAAAGTCATGATCTCAATGGAATCCAGAATGGAAGAAGAACAGTAAAGTTTAAAATTGTAAACGGAGAGACTAAACAAATGTGAGGTGAACATAAAACATGCTGCGTTTAAACATCATACAACTTGCTTTAAAAGCAATGTTTGATGGAAATTAAGCATAATTTTAATTATATCGTAGGTTGTATCATGTTTTTTCCTCATCTTAAAATCTTTAGGTTAATGTACAGTTATTTGAATTGAAAAAAAGCTTTCTAAAAAAAATAAAACGACTTTACGTAGATTATATCAGAGCTTTATTGAAATGTAGTGTTATTTACAAATTATATTTATAAGCAGTAAAGGAATTAAATATTAAAAAAGTTATTTGCGGTTGGTACAGAAAAATTATCGGTAGTTATCAATGAAAGGAATATGTATCATACTTTTGTCGAAGGAGCTTTAGAAGTGAACATAGAAATGATTTTACAAATGGTCTGTGGAGTTAACTTTCTATTTCTGAATCTACTAAGGATCTGGCGGACTGCTTGGTAAGATAAGTAATTAGTTGTTAATTTTAATCAATAGACTGACACGTATAAACCCTCTATCCACTGCTGTTGCAGGCTAGAGTGTGAATTTTAAACATTCATTGTTCCGAATAAACATTCACCGACTTCAATATTTATCTGAATGTGTTTAAAAGGGTACATTTCATATATATAATATATATTTGTGTGTGTGCCTAGAGAGAGAGAGTAGGAAAGAGAGAAGACTGAACATATAACCGGCCTCAAAACATACTAGTATTAACTGGAATATCTCGGTCTCATTTGACGAAGACAACACTTAAGTTGAAACATTACTTTCTCAGAGCAACTTATTATTGCATGATCAGTTTGGCTCGGCACAAACCGTGTGGTCAAAAAGATCAAGAAGATCAGTTTGATTGATTACTCTTAGTAATCCAAACATTGATGTTAGAAGGAATTTGTTAGCAGAAAACTGAAGTACTACGGAAAGCTTTCTCCCACTTACGCAAAGCTAAGAAATATAAACCAAGAAACTAAATTTTGAGACTACCTTGAAACAATAGTGTAGGGAATCATAACAAAACAAGTTACAGAAATTAGGCTTATATGTAGAAATTTTATTCTAAAATATTATCTTTCGCAAGAGAATTTATTTTTGTCCAACTGAAATTTTTTACTTGATTCAGTTTCTAATTCTTCTCGTACTTAATGACCATGGTAAATATGGGATAGTACTTTGCTGTGACGATTTTAAGCTCAAGCCCTGTAATTTTTTTTGATGTTTTAGATTTATGCAGATTTTAATTCTGCTTGCAAAATATTGTTAGATTGATATTTTTTGCCTTGATGGTCTTCTACGTACATATAGAAATACACTCATCGTCAATCAAAAAAAAAAAAAAAAAAAAAAAAGAGTAGCACTTGGAAGAATAATCAGATTGAACTCATATTTGCTAACAAGAAATGATTAAATTTTTGTGAGGGATATAGTAAATTTAGCGTTCAAAATACAAAATCATTATAACTCTCAGCAACAGGATGTGTTAGGTCAAATTATTTCTAAAGCATTCGGCCGCACTTTGAGGTATGGAGTCGTATACAGACACCGTATCGTAACCCAAGTGACCTGTGGAACTAGATGGCCGCAAAAGGAATTACCACCGGTCATTAATGAACATTTACATTTAAAGGGGCTCTGGACAAGGACCAACGTGGGGATTGGGATCCGTGCGTAATTAAATCTTATAACATTACCGCTTCTTTTTTTGGATGTGTGATCATTGACAACAAACTACTCAATCGACTTTGACCGTGTGCCTCTATTAAAGGTATGGTAACCATCCTCACTAAGGCAAAACGAGACTCTATCACTAAACAAGATTCAAGGACATTTCATGACTCCTTACTGCCACTCTTCTATAGCCCCATAACAGGTATATAGATGAGGTTGTGTATGGACAATCTCGGTAATAATTCCCAGGGTGAAAGAGATCCATGCCTATGCAGCTCATCTGCTAATACTGGCACTTACAGGATCATGAGAGGATCACTGTTCGCATACCGTTCGGAATGTTGTGTGCTTCTCGCATACCAGACAATTTTCAATATGCCTACATATTATGGGCGTAGTTCTCCCTGAACCTACTTCGTGATATAATTGTACCAAATTTCGTAACCAGGGGAATTGTATCATCTGCGTCATTGATATGAACGAGCAATACGATGGGATTAATATCTGCTTTATATAATCTTACTTCGTCCTTCGAAAAGTGCCAACCGTTTAAATGCTATCAATTTCTTCTCAACATCATTCTAAACATAAAAGACATAAATTATTTCCAAACACACAAACCAATCAAAACAATACACATTTAAATCGAAATTATACGCTTTAGAGAGAATCTTTAACTGGCCTTTAGTGGCGTAGTAAGTCACATATGTTTCGTTAATGTATCATTGGCGCCGACGTGGCTGACACTTTTTTAATCCTTTTGCATAACAACAAAAGAAGAGCAATTACTTAATTTGCATTTTACGTACTAGTTTCTTCTGATGAAATTTTTTTTTTTGGCAATGAATATAAGTGTTTAACTTCAACAACATGACGTTAGAGGACGCAAATTCAGTTTCACCATTGTAGAATCTCCCATTATTCAGGAACGCGGTATATAATGTAGTGGTTGTTTCAATTTTAAATCGACTGATATATTCAACTGTAATTTATTGAATAAGAAATAAATGTAATAAAAAATTATTCATGAAGAATTACTCAGTAGTGAGGATTTAATTAATTTAACTTTCATGCTTCCCATTATCTTTTTTATGCGAATGTTTATTTCTACGCATTTCTCAACAGAAGTGATGAATGAGGAAACCTAACAGCATTTCAATGGATTATAACAAAGTAGTAGAAGCAGGGAAACATAAATAATACGCAAATTTTTTTGACTACCTAATGTAATTTATTCATTCTTTCCAAAAGTGGTATGTGACCCAAAAAATTTTCGAATTAACAATAGACATAATTAAATTACTCATCAAAAATTACCAATTGATGATTTATATCGTTTTGCATTCATCTTTTCACACACTAGTTTCAGAACGCTCATTTATACTTCTTTACTATTGAAGTGATGAAGGAAAAGTTACCAGCATTTCGGGAATCGAAGGAACAAACGAATAAACAAGGGAATCGAAGCCGAGAATAACTTCGGGAACTTAGCGGATGCTCAAAGCGAGTAAAGTGGTGAATGTTAAATGTTGAATTACGGATGAGTGAACGAATTATGAAAATGATTGTAGAATTTGCTTCAGGCTGATTAGGAACCTGTTAAAAGGAGAACTTGGGGAAACCGATTTTCGATGCCGCGCACGGGGTCTCTAATGTGTTTCAATGGATTACCGTCAGAACATTCTCTGTAAAATGCGAACGTCTC
The DNA here is from genome assembly GCA_019974015.1 of Nephila pilipes. Classification (NCBI taxonomy): domain Eukaryota; kingdom Metazoa; phylum Arthropoda; class Arachnida; order Araneae; family Nephilidae; genus Nephila; species Nephila pilipes. The sequence goes on along the minus strand of BMAW01069248.1, from coordinate 520,329 downwards.
TGGGGCAATACTTTGAATAATCAAGCTGATGGAATAAAATTAGATTTAAAACTATTGTTTACGCAATTTCTACTGTGGAAATTTGGGGCAAAGCACTAATTCCAATGCATTTGAAGAGAATTTACAACCAAATTCTGTTTTGTTGTAAAAAAGTAAATTTACAGAAATACTATATTTTTTGCAACTACTTTATTTGATAATGAATTGGTTCAATTTGCCTTCTCTAAAGAATATTTTAATTCTAAGTAGATTGTATTTCTTTTAATAATTAATTCCTGAACTAAGCAATGATCCAATGTAATTCCTAAATTTAATACTAATCACATAGTCTCAGTAATTAGTTGGCGCATTACTCAGAACTGATAAATGGTATAATTTATAATTTCATCTATTTTTGAGCATGTATCCTCTGGTTGCCTATTGAAATAGATAATTATGTGCATTAACCTATTCAGTTAATTACAACACGTTGCTTATTTATTCTGAATATTTACGATTAATGTGTCTTCAGTTTATTCGAAACCAACATATGCTGTGTTTTCATATGTGTGCAATACTGATTTGAAATATTAAAATAATACATTTTTACAGAGATTTTAGTATTTTTTAGCTATTATGTAGGTTCTGTTGAATCATAATTTATTATACTTCTACGTACCGAAGACAGATAATAGAAATCATAATGATAAAAAATAAGCGAGCATAGTATGCAAGGATTTCAGTCATTTGCTCTTTAAGTTTTAATTATTACAGAGCAACATTGTAATATAAAACGAATAGTTTAGATAGTACGTTAACGAAACTAGTAAGAATTGGATATATCATACTTAGTTACCGGAGTGATTAATACATATTTGATTTATTTTTTGGATGTTTTCTCGTTTCTAAAAATGTATTGTAAGGTAAATAATTATTGCTTCGAATTTCACATTCGCATAAAATTGTTTAAGTACTACTTGTATGAGCAATTACTTAAAATAAGCTTGAATAATTTAACAATTTAAAAATAATTAAATTTAAAAAATAATAATTTTTTAAAATAATATCGTCTGGCGGCAGAAAAAGCAATATTATATCCATACTTTAATTCTTAAGAAATAACATTTATCTATATATTTTAAACATTCTTTTTGCTCTCAATTTACTAAAAAAAATGAATGAATGTTATTTATTCCCCACTCCCAAATTTTTGAAGAGAATGTTCTAATGGAAATGTAAAAAAAAATATTACATATAGAATAAATATGATTTTACTGACTAATAAAAAACGCAAATTTATTTGAGTTATAATGTAAATTTTAAATGTTTAAAGTGTCATTTTTTATTTCTGAAAATAAAACTGAACAAAAAAAAAATAATCATAACTTTTCAATTAATTTCTTAACAAATTAAAAATAAATTTTCTTGTGATTTGGAGATAATGAAATAAAAAGTCATTTGGTAAAAGAGTTTACAAATTCTAAATTAATAGAAGATTTGGCTTGAAATTATCTTCTATCATGTATTCGTTGAGCGTTATGTATCCGTTATCAGTTGATGTATTATATATGTCAGATATCAGGATTCAAATATTTCTTCAAATTTAAATTAAAAACTAAAAAGCAAGTAAATATTAAAGGAGAGGAATAATCTTTTAATTCAAAACCAACTCATCTCTATAAGCAACGCATTAAAACTTACTGAAATTTACAACTATAAAAAAATTGCACAGCAGATAATTAAAATAATTCGTTTAAAAAAAACGAAATTATTGTAAGAATATTATCGTAAAAGTTTTAAAGGAGAAATAACAGCCATACAATAAGCATACATTTCCTCATTTTCTTCAGCACACATTTGCGACCAGCACTCTTGTCATTTAAGTTATCAATACTAATGAAAAATAACTTTTCTTATTCAAATAAACACTTTTAAAAGACGAGCTTTACCTCTTGATGATAATAAATATAAATGAATATTTCTGAAAGGCATCACAAATGCAAAAAAAAAAAAGTAAACTGATTTGTTTAAAATAATCCAGACAAAAGAAACATCAACACACAATCTTCTGTCCCTCACCCACACCCACATAAAAAAATACATCGAAATAAAAAAAAAATGCTTTCAGAACAGAAGAGGAAAACAGTAAGGTCACAGAAAGGGAAAAGAAGGGAAAAAAATCCCCAGTCGTATATCCTAAAAACAAAAGAAGGAAGCTCACTAACAAAAGGAGAACGAATGCAAAACGCTGGCGTCAACGGGACTTCAAAGCATTAGGAGGCAGTTAATGCATTTTCAATTCTTTTCCCTTTTCCCAAAAGTTCCCTCCGAGCTCGAGACATTGATTCCCGGACCGTCTTTGTTAAGGAGAATCTGCACTTGACATTGATGAAGGGTCCTGAGTTGCAGTTTCTACTTCTTTCCACTATCTTCCCCTAAGATCTCTCTCTTGAATGAGCGCTGATGTAGCCAGACCCCGCCGAAAAGATACGGTCAACAAAGACCAGAATCACATGGTGGTCCATTATTAAACTTAAGAATTAGTTACGAGGTCTCATATATTACCCTGGTGGGGAATCTGCCAGTCTTGGGCTGAATAATTCGGTGTCTGGGGAGCGGGGTAGATTAACCGGGGATTTTGTGAGTGTGCCTGCAAAGATCCCGAGGAATCTTGAAGGTTTAATTACGTTGGTGATCACTAATTAATATATTCTTGCAGGCAGACTCCCCTCTACAAGCGTTGACTGGGAAGCAAAATGGTCCTGGGGACGCTTTTGGGGATATGCAAATCTGATCGTGGCAGGGTTTGTTGATTAACTGCCTTTGTTATTGATTGATAAACAGTGATAAGGATACTTGATATTTATTACTGGATATTAAGAATGTATATGTGAGTGTATTGTCTTCATAAACTTTATTCTTCTGAAAGATATTGTTTTGCACTCACTCGTGAATTATAGTACCTTATATAAATAAGTGAACTGATAGTTTAAATGATATAAACTTCTTTATTGAGAAATATAAATTATTGTCTTTTTTTAAAAATTTGAATTGGTATTAAGATTCACTTTTTTTTTGTTCATATATATAAACTGTGAAAAACGTTGAAAAAATCTATCATTAATTATAAGTTTATCAATATGTTTACTTTATACTTATATATTAAATTAATATGCACTTAATTTTTAAATAAATACACAAGAAACTTATCTTTTTTTTATAAAAATATCCAATAAAATCATTATTTATTGAAAAATTGATATATAAGTGTGAATTATTGTGATAAAAACTCAATACCTAAAAATTATAAAAAAAATCACCGAAATAATATTAGTTAAAAGGTATTAGGAATGATAAATATATGACGATAAAAGTGCAACGCTCCACAATCATAAGGACGTTAAAGAAATAGTATTAAACCGTGGATATCTATTTTTTTGGAGAAGCTTAATTGTCCCTTTACCTGTGTTCTTAGATATTTTAGAATAAGACACATCAATAGCTATTTCCATTTATTTCTATTTCCAATAGCATTGTATTTCCAATAGCATTATATTTCCAATAGTATATTTCCATTATATTATATAACAATAGCATAATATTTCCATTATATTATATTATTTCCACAGTACAATATTTCCATTATATTATAAGTATTTCCAATAGCTATTCCATCAATTTTTACAATAATGCATTATTCGGGTACATTTTACGGTAAGATTAATTTAAAAGGTTTTGTAATCAAACACATGAACAACTCATAATAAACATCATAATTTAAAAATGCATTCATGGAAATATATCTTAAGAAAACATTTATCAATCTAAAAAGAGGTAATTAGAAAACAATGTATTTTTATCAATAATGGACTGTTTAAATTTTTACTGCGCATCATATACGATGCTAAAAAACGGAAATGAAAATTTTCAAACGTTTTATAAAACAAAATGCATCTTGTTAATACCAATAATTCTAAAACTTATTCGAAACAGTTCATTGACGTGTTGATAAGTTAAATATTTACCTAGTTATTTTTCAGTATCATTTTGAAATCAGCAGTATTCATATTATTTTTAGATAATTATTCAAACAAATCCCTCACCTCCTTCTTTTTTAAATTAAAATTAATATTATTATAATTAATATTGTACGACTTATGTTTAAATCTAATTAATTTTAGCCCATCTTCAAAAATTTTGTAATGGCAATTTTTCATAATTATTCAAAAAAACAAAATTTCTCATGTAATATATTTTATATCACTTTGCTATGTTCTCTCATGTTCATTCCATATCTTTAAAATTGGTTTGATTTCTACTATCTTCTTAGTGTTACATTCGATGGTAAATTTAATTTTTTTCTTAAAAATAACTAAACATATTTTGATGAAGCTTTGTTTAGTGTTTTTGGGAATTTTTTATTACAGAAGATATACTGACAAAAATAAATGAAATACTTTAATATTTCTTAATTTTCTAGATTTCCGTCCTGTTCATTCATGTTCATGAAGTTGTTTAAAATTTAAAGAAAAATAAGTAGTTTCTTACTAAATAAATGTAACAGATTAAGAAATTGTCATGGATATTTTAAATAAGCATAGCAGCCTACAAATCGATAATTCTACGACATTCTTTTTATCCGGTTACTAAACATATATAAATTCCCATCAGTATAAACTATTCAGTAATTCAATTTACAAATTTGAATCTGTCTCACTAAATTTTTTACATTTACCTTTTGGGATTTCAATTTTAGATTCAATTAAGACGACGTCTTTTAATTTACTGTACCCTATTTTACATCTTATTTATCAAATCTGAATTTCTAAATTAAATTATAAAGTGCATATCACATTTCAAAACCAATTTTTTTTCATTTAAATACCTGACATGTAATACATTAATGAATATTCTTTATCATAGTGAACCCTTTTGTTTCATGTTAATATCAATTGCATCATTTATGGTTCGTTAAAAGATAATCTAACAACATAATTTAATTATTATGATTCCAAAATATACTATTTCTGAAACTTGCGTTGATTTTTACCTTACAACTACATCACATATATATCATTAAATCTAAAATTGTAATTGAGACTCGTATTGAAAAAAGAATCACTGAGATTTTAAAGTAACAAATTTTGATCTCAAGGTTTTAATGTCTTATCGATAATTTCAAAACATGACGTACTTTAATTTCTTTCTTTTCTATATTTAGATAATTGGAGATGAAGGGAGGTTATATGAAAAAATGTTCTCTACTCTGATGGAATCCGAACACCATTATTAAGAATAGCTGAATGGTAATATGTTCTTGTTCTTAAATTCGTTCCCGTATATATTACAAGTGATGTGTGAAAAGATTACATCCACCATATTAACTATTGAGAGAATCTAGGTTTATAGTCTAATTAAGCTACAAATATGGTAGGATTTTATTCTCTACATCTCTCATATAGGGAGAGGGAGATATATATTTAATAATTATATCTACTATATATATATATATATATATATATATATATATATATATATATATATATATATAAGGTGGAGAACCCCTCAGACGGCATTTTGTAATGGAAAAAACATAGTCTGAGTTTTCTTACACATCATCATTTCACTCTGAGTAATAAAATATTCTACAAATCATCGAAATTGTAAACATAGATTTTAACAAATACATTAATTTAAAAATCAGGGGATCCATTTCGAGATAACACAAATTTTTCTTTCAATTCTCTGACCACTGCAATGTTTCTTATGATTTGCCCTCTGATTCTTTCTAAGGCTTCTTCATCTCTTTAATAAGAGTAAAGATTACATGCATGGTTTCATAAAGTGAGATTGACTTGGCGGTTTGTTAAAAAAGGAACCGAGATTGAATCCGAAGCTTAAATTAGTATATATATATATATATATATGAAATTTGTGTGTTTGAGACAATAAAGAAAACTTATTATTTTTCTTTTTACTTAATTATTTTAATGTCATAATTTTTTGCTTCTTTTCATAAACATATTATTCCATTTCGGAAAGTTTGAGTGTTATAATAACATTCAAAAGTTTCTTATTTGAAAAAAATAAATTGAGGAATCCTTTTATCTCCCTAGTATATAAATTTTGTGTTTGATTGAATGCTCTCTCTCAGTTGGCGCGGTGTGTGTCACGCCACATCGCGCTCTTAATTTCCGCCATGGTTTGTAATTATAAATGCATGAAATCAATGCACTAATACTACACACCACTACACAACACAACACACACACACACACACACACACACTCAATAATAATAACAATACAGAATATATATTCACAAAATCTTTGTTTATTATATAATTATATAAATACCAAAAATATACACAATATAAACTAGATTTTTTTCGATAGTTATTAATAAAGAATAATCCTTTATTTTGGTTCAAAATTACAAATATTTATGACATATTCCCTTTTATGCTTTACAATTGTGCCGTTTTAATACAAATTCCTATCATTTCAATCAATATAGTAACAAAATTAATTGCATATTTTATAATATGGATGTCATTAAATGTTGTCTGTGGCTTACAATTTTAATTATGACAAGAAATTAAAATGTTTGTGGCCGTCAATAAAATTTGTTTTTGTGTTTATGAAAGATTTAAATTTATCAAGTTTCATTTTAAAATTGTAATTTAATTTAGTAAATGAAAAGAATCATATACAGAGAAAGTAATATCGATTTAATATAAATGATTTTTAAATGTTATTTTCCTGTCATTTCTCAAATACAGAATAATTAAAATTATATTTGTCTTTATATATGTACCCAAAGTGCAAAATCTATTAATTACAACCTTGTAGATGTTTTAACAAAATGCAATAAACAGAATTCTTTAAAAAGTTTTCAAAGTGAATTAATTAAAATGACTAAGATAATACTGATTTGATTTGAATGTTCTTTTAAAACTATTATAAGTATTTGGTAATAAAACATCTACTGTCTTAAATAATTTATACTTTACCTCATTATTAAATTAATGTTAGGACATTATAAAATTCTTTTTACTATCTTTTAAAGTAAATATCACCTCATTTCCCTTGTTTCGTTATCTCATTCCTCATACTAGGTAATTGAATTGAAGCTTTTAAGCTATAAGCTTTGATAAGAATTATTTTAAAATGTCTTAAATTTACAATACCACCGCATCTCGAATAACAGGCTGTCTAATTAACATGCGGTACATCCTATTAATAAAGCATAATTTTTCTTTAACTTTTTACTTTTCTTTTCTGACGTTTTTCATGCTTAATTAGGTAGAAAATTCTCACCGCATGCAGTGTGAAAATGGTTCCCTTTCCTTTTCTTTTTTTGATTTGCTCCGATGCTTGGAGCAAAAAAAAAAAGATGTTAATGAAAGTAATAGGATTATTAAAAATATTTAAAAAAAAAAAAAAAACCAATTGTATTTTGCTAGCTTTTTTTAAACCAAAGTTGTCGTTTTGTAGTTACTCCTTTTTTTAAAAAAAAAATTTCCCCCCTTATATAATAATAAAAAAAAATAACTACAATTTTTTTTTATGGAAAATGAGACGTTTTGCATGATCTGCCTAAAGTCCTGAAGCATTTTATAATGAATGCCATGGTAATGTACACATCTAGAAATGAGAGGGAAGAAACATTTACGGGTTAATTCAATTTTAAGTATAAAAACTGCTTTGTAAATTTTGATCTAGCTGAATGTGTTTTTACGTAGAAGGAAATTTATGAACTGGTTAAACGATTTCTCAGTCTAAAATCTTAATTAACCCCAATAAGTTAATGCTAATTCGTCGAGAATGATAATAAAAAAGAAGTGAGATCTTAGTCTGTTTTTAGTACGTTTGTGATGGTGTCTGAGAAGCAACACGAAGGTTATTTGTGAAGATCTTCGTAATTCTGAACATCGGTCAAATGACAAGAACAACACCTGAGCTGGTACCTCCTACTCTAAACTTCCACATCCCGCCAAGGAAGGATTTTGTGAGTATTGAAAGATTTAATGTGCATCAGCCCCGTCTACGATGGTCTTGGGAGTCAAAAGGACTCGAACCCATTTCTCGACTAAAACCGCCGGAAATGAGTTTGTACTTATGAGTCTACCGCTCCCACAGACCCTTTTTTCTACAACATTTCAAATATGTAATGCTACTTATATCGCATAACAAATTTAATAAGTAAATTTTCATTTAATTTTCTCAGTTTTTATAAAATAATCTCTAAATTTACATGGAAGGTATATTTCTCAGAATACGGTGTTATTTTAAAAAAAATTGAATTCAAAATAGTCGAATCGAAAACAATTCTAAATGTGTGAATAATTTTCATATTTAATAAATATTTACAGTTTATTTGACATTGAATGAAATTTAATAATTTAGTAACATGTAGAGAATGAAAAATGCTGAAATTCATTAGAAAAGTTAACTCAAAAACTAAATCATTATCATTAATTTTCAAGACTTTATTTTGTTATTTCTTTTAAAGTTCATTTTTATTTCTTTTAAATTTCATTTGGTTTCATAAAGTTTAAAAATATTTAAGTAAATTATAAAAATGTTGCAAAATATATTATTGCTTATTACTAAGTAATGAGTTCCGATTAAATTTAGTTTTAAAAATATCACATAATTATGTATCACATATTTCGATTTAATTCAGTAAGTCTCACAAATAGTTTTGGTATGTATACAATGAGAAGCAAATACGTTTCCGTATAAAAAGGGGTTTACACTAAGCATGATTTTTGTTGTTTAGATTAAAAATACATCAGATATATTTTCAGTATAACAATGGAAATTCATCTTCTTTGATTAGATTTTTAAAAATAAAAATGTTATTTTAAGAGAGTCTCAAAAGAGAAATTGTGTAAATAAGAAACTGCTTTAATTGTAGTTAGCTATACCTAAAAAATTTAAAGTGTACATAATAAGTTATAACATAAGACACTTGTCTATGTATTCACTGCCTCTGATTTTAAATATTTTGTTTCAGGTTCTTGGCTGGTCAAATTGTAAAGACTCTATTGCGTCTGCTACTCCATTTGCCGCAATCCTTCTAAAGTAATGATACGATAATTGCATTATATGCCACTTCGAAATTAACAAACTAATGTGAATTATTAAACACATTTAGCATATTTATTTGGTATTTAATTCATGCATACAGATCATGTATTCTTTAGTTCTTAGATTTTTAAAAATATTCGTGTCCCATAAAATGCAAAGTTTATTAATAAAAAAATATCACAATCTGATTCTAAAGTCTTGGATTTCATATTGTAGAATCAATCAGAAATAAAAACCCATTACCTAAAGGTTTTTAAGACTCCTGATTGTGCTAAAATCTAAAATAATTTCAAATTAATTACTGTCCTAACATTGGGCCAGGGTAAAAACATTAAGAAAAGATGGATTCAAAAGCTCAACGAAATAATTGAACAGTTGGAAAATAATTGAAGAGCTGCCTTCTAATCCAAATCCTTTTCACTAGAGTCGTTTCTATTCCAAACGGTTCCCCTCTCCACATGATTCTGAATAGTTAAATATAGCAAAGAACAGGTTTTGGGAGGAATAGTGACTCCAGTGTCCTCGTATTTTAATATTAAATGCTTCAAAAGAACAGTTATCCTATCAGTCATCATCCCTTTGTGTAGCTTTTATTAAGAATTGTTCATTAACATCTCACTCAGAAACTACACGAGGATAATTGGCTAACGAAATCGTAATTTTGAACCATGGTCTGACGAGAACGAAACCGAAGCTGTCCTCCGATCCCTTAACTTCCATACCATTCCAACTAGAGGAATTGGTACCCCAACAGATTTAACGAATCTGAAAGCAGTTACACGCTGGGTCTTTAGGGGCATTATGATTCGAATCTGTGACTCGAAGGGGAAAAAGTGGGCCCCAAGCTCGCGACCATGACCAATCGGATATCTCGACCGCGAAACGCGGCCCGGAGACGAGAACCTAAGCTGGTTCTCAATTCTCAAAATTTTTACTCCATTCTAAGACGAGGTCATTGGACCTCGACATATTTAATGTGCATCAGTATTTTTTCTGGGAAGCAACTGTTTGTATTCATTAGATGATAGGTATTACTGACCAAGCAGCCGCCCATATACGTTACGGGGAAAAACACGCATTTAGGATCTGAACAAAACTGCAAAAGGCAAGAAAAGACTGGGATTGGAATAAGGATTAGTAAAGGGATTGATACCTTTTAAATCTTTTGAGACTCTAGGTTTCGTTTGATTTTATTAAAGTCGTCTCAAGAATCAAAATCTCTTTACTTGTTATAGAAATTTAGTGAGGGAGTTGCCTTCTCAGGTTTTATTTTCATCACGCTATTATTGTATGAAATCGATTCACGTAACAAAAGTTCAAGTAATATTTTAATTTGGGACGTTAAAAACAAACAGTCAATCCATTACATAAAATAAAATAAAACCGTTGATTGCATTTGGCCCCTTTTTTGTGTATCTTAAATGTATATATATATATATATATATTTGGGAATATTACATTTGAGCATCTCTTACTCAATTTCAGATTACGCAGCACTTTTAAAGCTAAGTTGAAGTTTAAAATCAAGTTAATAAAGATTCTCAAAGAAGCAATAGCTATTTTCCCCATGCCCATAGCTTCTACTCGTATTAAAGTTATATTTGTACTGATGAAACCAATAACGAGGCCATATGTATAAGTAAATAAACCCATCTCCTAGCGGAGTTGAACTTAAACCGTTCTTTCCACAGTTGAAGGGCTTAGGAAATCCCTCACTGCCACAAGAAAGACGAAATCACCCGGGGCTATCCTTCGTGAAAAGTTAATGATTTTGAGCCTGTTAAAAGTGCTGCCTGCTTTGCTGAATGGCTCGAAGACGTCAAATGGTAGATGAATAGATCCGTTAGAAATTTATGGGGTCGAAAAGGGGATGGTTTGCGATTATTGTGAGGGTAGTAAATCTCATCCGACTGCTTTTGTGTTTTCGGAGTAATTTCTACCAAAAATTGCTTTTGCCCTCTTCATGAAAGAACGAAAACATATCATTCCAGAGAATAAATCTCTGGCAACTGAGTGGAGAAGGAAGTATTAGTTTGTCAGCGTTCCGCCTCTTGCCTGAAATGTATCATAAATTTAACTTTAGTATCCATAAAAATAAAACTTTTATTTCTTATTATGAACTCTTCGCAGTAATCATTGAAAGAAACAGTAGAGAAAACAATAATAACTTGAATATTGGAAGTCTTACAGCCGAATGGCATCACGTGGAAAAATTCATTGAGAGAGAGAGTTAGATTTCTTCCTTTTTTTTAAACGCGTGTTGATAAAAAGAAAATGAAATTGCCATAAAAAAAGTCAAATAAAAAATGAAGAAATTTGACAGTGGCAGTAGTTTAGAGTATTAAAACTCTCACTTTTTTGTTGTTGGGAAAAAAAGGAGCTTAATTTTTGTTTCGAAAAGAATCCGTATATCGCACTTTTTTTTCTCCTTCGCGGAAATCATAACCGTAAAGGAATTACAAAAAAAAAAAAAAAAAAAAAAAGAGTTCGTCTTATACACCGGAGGTGAAACTTAAAGGCTGGAGGAATCTAAGGCTTCACATTCGGTTCATTTGTACTTTAAATCCATTTTTCATGTGAAAAGAAACCGATTTTTTAAAAACTATTTTCACACCAGTTTTGGATTCACATCATTTCCTGCTGTGCATCCTTTGAATGAGTTTATTTTTTTCCCCTTTTCCTGTCAAAATCGATACAATTTGTTTCATGCATCTTCAAGCGCTATCACATTCTTTCCAATTTTTAGTAAACTAAATTCAATATATAAAGAAAAATGTGCGTAAGTATCTTCTACAGAAAAAATACAAAAATTGAAAATCAAAGATGGAAAAATTTTAACATATGCTTCTGAACTTTTACTATCGATCTTTTTTTGTTCCTTAAATATAGTATGTAACGTAGTTCGTAATTTAGTAATTGAAATCTCTTTCAAAAGTTATTATACTTAAAAGAGCATTGAAGCTGAATGTATATAATATGAAGGCGATGTTATAGATCCGTTTAAATATTTTTTTCGAACAATTATTTAATGCTACAAAACTTTTAAAGAACAATTACACTTGGTTCTTTTTTTTACATTATAGGTATAGTCCTAGAAAAAATGAAGAAAAGTTTGCTAAAGCGATACTATTTATATAGTAAAAAAGAATATATGATCCATGTTAACTCTAAGCCATGTAATATAAAATAAAATAAAAACTTTATTTATTCTAAAAAAATCGATAAAAAATTAATAAAAACATAAAAATACATTTGAAATTTTTTTTCGATAATTGTATTTATATTTATGTATTGAATGCTTAAACGTATGACATTTATATAATTAGCATACTGCAATCATATGTTTAAGATTAATTTCGAATCCATATATGTTTCTATTTAAAATACAAAATTAGGAAAGTGTACATATTGTTTCATTTTCATACAGAGATATACTTTTTTAACTTCACACTTAGGAAGTAGTACGTTTAGTTTTCATTTTATTTATTTATTTTCTTACTTTTGAAGTTGTTTTTTTCCCTTCTTCCCATTTTGTATGAAATTTTATTTTTAGTATCTCCTTTTACTTCATTAGTACACTTTAACCCTGATAGACGGCTTAACTGTACTTCTTATTTAAGAATGAGCGTTAGTTTGTCAATTAGTCTAAAAGAATATTTCCCTTGATTTTTTCATTTGCAATTTCTTTTATTTGCATCTTATTCGTTTTTGATTTTATGGTGTTTCGATATAAGTTCATAACATTTCTTTGTTAGAATTGTTAACCTTTAAAATATTGTTCAACCAGCGAATCTGTCAAAAACTAAAAACAAAACTTATAAATGTTATATTTCATTTTCTTTATGGTCTTTCATTTCCAGGTTTTCTTCACTTTTCATACCTTCCTTTGGAATCATTCATGATTTGAACTTGATCTTCTTGCCATTTTTATAATATTAGCGTTCGTTTAGATATATCGATATATTTTTTTCTTGTGTGATTTCTTCTCTCTCGTTAGATCATAGTTTTATGAAACTATTATTTTTTGTTTTCTAATATTTTTTCGGTATTTAAAAGAAATCTTTAATTTTTCATTGTAATATATATATATACATCAAAACACACTACGCTACACTGAAAATGCAACACCAAGAAGGAGTGACCAGAAAAATATGTAAATTTCAAGGTAGAAGCACGTCACCAAGTTATGTGAACGCCGTGAAATGCGCAGGTTTAAAGTGCACGTAGAAGAAGATATAACTTGCAGAGTGTTCAATTTCTGTGCCGTAATTTCTGCTAAGAAAATCATTTTAAAAAATTTATTCTTTACTCAGAGGATGCGTGTAATAGCTGAGATTAGTTTTTAGTTTGGTTTTAATTTTTATTAACGTCGCACCAGAAGCAAAAAGAGGTATTTGGCAACGGACCTCGTAATTTTGAATCTCGTTTAAGTGACGAGGATGACATCTGAACTGGCACACCCCTCTCCTAACTTCCACAAGCAAACAGGAGGACTTAGGACTCTGAGAGTTTTATAGTGCATCAGCCTCGGCTACAAGGCGAGTTTTTAGTGGCCAAGAATCGAAGCCGCGACTGAATGAAAACTGATGGCGAAGAATCCGAAACAATAGCCACTAGACTACTGAGGCCACTGTAATAGCTGAGAATACCTAACTGTCGCCATTGAGGGATCTCGGTGCAGCCAGAGTGAGGCCAGCATGAGTGAATTGACTTTCGACATACATCGTTAAACCAGAAACCATTTCTTCCACCATTTTGCAGTATGTTCAAATCACCCTGACGGTTCCTATTTCTACCAGAAGCATTTCCCGTCGATTGGTTACTGGTGGTCTGAACTCATGGCGCTCACTAAAAATATTTCATTTGACCGCACAATATAGACGCTAAAATCAGACCGGGCTCAAACGAATTGGACGATGTATTGTCGCAGTATTGTGTTCTCAGATGAGTCAAGCTTCCGTTTCTCAAATGATAATTACCGTATACGAGTGAGGCGTCGATGGGGAGACAGGTCCAATCCAGGAGCAGTTGTGGAACTTCTCACCACACATCAACTCAGCATAAGGGTTTAGAGTGCAATTGCGTATGACTCCAGGTTACCTCTTGTTTGTATTCATGTCACTTTGATGGCCCAACGATATGAGGATGATGTGCTATGGCTTGGGTGACACTCCTTTACCTTCAAAGGGATCGCAATTCCCTTTGTCAGCTGGATAATACCCTGCCGTACACTGCTCACCTCAGCCAACGTGCTTTGCAAGGTGTAGAAATTCTTTCTTGGCTACTTTTATCTCCTGATATTTCACCAATTGAATACATTTGGGATGCGATTGGATGCCATTTGTAGACCCAGCCTCTGCCTCATTCAAAAGAAAAAAATGTGGCAAATGCTTGATATGGAATGGACAGCCATTGCTCAAGACGTCTTAATAATTCTCACTAAATCTGTAACTAGACATGTTGCTTCGTGTATCGCCGTTAACAGTGCACGTAGAGCATAATAAGCCGACGTTGTTCTCCCTCTGTATTATACATATAATTCCGAAAAAATCACTTATTCTTTGCTGTCTCTCTCTGTTTGCCAAGTTTCATTACTTTCTGTCCACTTGTTTGGTATTTTAGATGTTGCGTTCTCTCTCTCTCTCTCTCTCTATATATATATATATATATATCTACATACATGCATACATATAAACTGGTGAGCAAAACTTAAGTTGCAATGAATATTTTAAGCAGATAACGATGAATTTCTGAATAGGAGTTATTGCGATCAGTGAAATGAACATGCAATTGTGTAGAAAGGTGATGCTTATGCAAATGTAAGGAACAAAACGTCATAGGCGACGTGAGTGCAGCTCAAAACTACGGTAAATGGAAGGACAGAGTCGCAATTAAAGGCATTCGCTGCAATTGAAAGTGAGTTCTTTCATGAAATAGAGCTAGAAGAAATCACCTGGACGATTTGATATCCTTTGGAAGATGATAGGAATGCTGGAGGAGAAGTGTAGTTTGACTAGTGTAGCTGAAGAGTTCGGAATCAACAAAAGTGTCGTTTCGCGAACTTGGATAGCCTTCCAAACTATAAGTACAGCTGTTAGAAAGATTGGTGGTATCCACCCTATTCAAACAACTGCGGTGAATAAACGATATATCGTCCTTCCGTCAAAAAGAGCCCAAAAACAGTCAGTAAGCGCCATTGCTCAGAAACTGTATACAGCAACAAGGTGAGAAGTGCCGCTGTTCACAGTAGCCAGACATTTTTACATAGGCGACCTATTCCCCGCCGTCCTTAACGTCATTTCTTTTGAAAGTTGTCCATCAGTGGCACCGTTTAGAGCGGTGTAAGGAGAACAAAAACTGGATATCTCATCAACAGAGTCGTATCCTCTTTAAGGATGACAGTCTGTTTAGTCCCGCAAGCAATTCTCAACGCCAGTTAATTTGGAAAGTGGCCGGGACACGTTTTCATCCCAATAACATCAAGGAAAGAAACCGTTACGGTGGTCCTGGTGTTGTCGTCTGGGGAGACATTATGCTGAACTGGCGGACTGAGCTCTAAGTTTCGGAAGGAGGTTCGGTACCCGGAGATCGTTATTGTAAGAAAGTGATCCTTCCTCATGTGTGTCTATTCCGAGGTGCTATTGGATCAGACTTCACTTTTATAAATGGCAATGCATGGCCACACCGGACTGCTGATATTCAACATCTACTAAAAAGGGAAAATATCGCTTGAATAAATTAGTCAGCTTTCTCCCTAATTTAAATCCCTTAGAATATAAATGGGATGTTTTGGGGAGATGCCTTGCGGCATGATTGTATCCTCCAGGGAACACCCAACAACTGAAACAAATGCTGATTTAGGAATGGGCACTCTTTCTTCAAGAACTGTTGGAAAATCTGATGCTGAGTAAGGCAAGACGGTGTGAATTAACCATTTCAGTAAGGGGAGGGCATATCCCACACCTACTTGTTGTTTTCTCATATATATGTATGCGGTTATGAGGACTGAAAAGGTTTGGGCTCGCCAATCTATACATGAGGTAAAAGACAAATGAAAAAGGGAAGCCTGTTTTGACAAAGAAGTTTGAAAATAAGAAAGATTTCTGAGGGCATCTCGAGTCTGTTTACTCGTGTTCGCCAAAGACAGTAGCTCTGTATGGGGAAAATTTATATTTCGGGTACTTAGGGATTTTAAATCTTATTTTGTCTAAGCCCCCATTGTGATGTCTTATTGTGATTTTAAATGCACGTAGTGAAATAAGTTTATTTTATTAAGCATAGCATACTATCTATCTATATACTTCTTTTTCTGAAAAAATGTTGAAACAGAACAAGATATCAAAGGTTCTTTTAGTTATCTTTATTTGTTATGATATAAGTTTTATTATCTTTATTAATAAGGCTAAAATTGAAGTATTTCTCTTTTACAATTAATAACAAAAATCATTTTGCTTTTTTAAACTAAATTTTATGAGAAAGAGGGCTTTCTAAGCGAACATATTGAATTTTCAACAACTAACTTAAAATGGAAATTTTACCTTTAAATTATTTAGTAAAGCATCCATTTTGGATGTCCAATGATGTTTTCTTACTTAAAAATATATTTTGAGCTCTTCAATCCCACAATATTGCATTTGGGCAATGATTGCACTTCAGATTAAGAAAACACTAATAAGCAATTGGTTGAGTGTTTATTAAGGTCGCACATAAAAATAATACGAAGGTTATTGAGGAGGGACAATGAGTTTAGAACCAGGATCAAATGACGATGTGATCTCCTTTTTCAAATTCTATGCTTTGTCAAAAAGGGGATTTTGAGCCTTGCCAGATTTAATGCCCATCCTCCTCTTTATACTACAAATTTTTAGAAAGATCAGAACTTTAAACTGCAACTCGACTGAAGTATTTCCAACCTTGACCATTCAGTTACCATCTCGGCCAATGATCAGCAAAAGACTATTTAATAAATAGAGAATAAATTCACGTGCATCGTCACATATTTGTAATTTTGTTATTACGGCTTATAAACTAAAACATACGAGTACATCAAAAGCAAGCTAATATTACTGAATATTGGAATCAATAAAAGTGTAGATTATCAGAAAGTAATCGCTGTATATGTTTGTAAAAGAGTTACATAAAGCCTCAGTCAAGTGAAAGAAGTCCCACAAGCTAAAAATAAGATAAATATAACACTTCAGTAAACTGGTGAATATTAATCAGAAGTATTCAAAAAAATAGTAAAATGAAAATTTTAAAGGAATGGTATGAACTTGGAAATTCTTATTACCAATAACATTCAAGTCATTGGTTAGCTAACCGATTCCTTATCATTACCATTTGTCATTGAAAAGTAATTTTTAGACACGAAGAGATGTTTTCTTTTTCCTTTTTTAAAAATATGTTGTGCTTATGTATTCAAAAGTTCCGAACATTGAATTACTTGAATATCGAAAAAAAAATTTAGTGCAAGGCCTTTTCTTTTCATGAAGTATACCATCTATATTAAAAACTTAAGCCTCATTAAGTTTGACAATTGATATATTATGACACAACCAGTGTAATCGACCAGTTGAAGTAAGTCGAAGTTAATTATGGGTGACATAATGGAAAGATAACACAATTTGGCTTCCGACCAATAAGATTAACGGCAACTACTTATCTATTCAAATAGGCCTTGGCATTGTTTCGCAGTTTCGAGTTACGCTATGGATGCGGTTGGGTGAATGCTTTTGAACGGAAAATAGCTAATTATTCGAGCTAATAACCCAGTTTCTTTAAAAGAAGAGGCTCATATGATTTCATTCAACCTTAGTAAAGTTGTTTACTTTTGAAACGATTTGGATTCATGTAATGTTCTGAAGAAGTTTACGCTGTTGAAATTTATTGCCCTATTTTTTTGACATAAATGTTCTATAACATACGACTTATTATACACATAGACTTGTTTCTTAGCACTTAATTACCAAGCTAAAGCACTTAAACTAAAAATAGAATTAATACATTTAACAGTTATTAGAAATAATAATAAAGTACGAAGAAACTCATTTCTTTCATAAAACCATAATTACAAATAATCAATTGCTGACATATACGAGGATCGTTTACTAAGTCCTTAGAAAATCCAAGAGATGGAGCTCATAGCAACGAAAACGATTTGTGTTTAGTAAGCATCATTACTAACTAGACTCTGTCTAAGGCTCAGTTACTCGTATTCATGATCATGTTGCTTTCTTTATCCCAAAAATTCTTCTTAATAACTTTTCCGGCCGATGAGATCCTTCTCGCATTCTTTAGAGCAGATCTACCAGAACCACCCCCTTGTTTTCATTATTACTTGGTTTCCGTTGCATAACGATGAATCCGTTTCTCATTGATGGTGATAACTAGATGCAAAATAACGTCAAAGAAGGAGCAGTCAAATTTTGATTTGGCAGCAAATGACAATCTTATCAAAACTAACTTATGAATTCAAGACAAATTTCTTTCAGCTCCGTGTAACATATGACAGTACCCAATGGAAACAACAATTTATTTTAATGATGCCATTTGCCTTCAAATACAAGCAATTTTGATTCAGCTGGTAAGTTGATACGCGAATGACGAGGTTTTTGTTGTTGAAATTAATGTTTTCTTCGGTCTTTCTTTGATAACATTTATTTTATGATTGGACTCCTATGACGATGAATGTGGTCATGGTAACCATAGTTATGAGGTTATTTTCCGTGAGTTGTGTGTGAGGATTTGATTCCTGATTCTACTAAAGACCCACCGTGTAGCTGGACTAATGGGCGTCATATGTATCAATGATCAAAATCTTCACATTAGTGTGGTGGGTAAAGAAGGAGATTGAGGTGTGAACTCTCGCATTGTCGTCAGTTGTGATGGAAGTTTAAAATTATAAGGACCATACCAAATATCCTTCGTGTTGTTTGAAATAACGAGGTTAATAACTATTAATGAGAATCAAGCTGAATAATTGAACTTTTGGTTGCTTTTAACGAGTAATAATTTTATTTAAATAAAGTATGGCGTATTCAAAATAATTCATCTGATTTCAAAATTCATTATACTTATAAATAAACGACACAGGATAATAAGTAATACTTGGATTCAAAAGAAAAATACAGAAATGCTTTTACAAATGTTTTTTATAACTTCCTTTAGTTACACGTATAATATTCAAATTCCTCCGATGTGTAAATTCCTACCAAACACTGTAAAGTTTCAGTTACAATGGATTGTACACCGGCAGAAATCCATTGTTTAAGTTCCCATAAATTTGTGGGTAATAGTGACTTATGCGTTTTAAGTTTTATAAGTCCTCAAGGGCAGAAATCGCATGGAGTCATATGAGATTATTTTGGTGGCCAGCTGTGTAACATCAAACAATCTAGTCTACCATGACCGATCTAACAGTGAAATAGTTCTGTGAAAGCTTCTAATACAGCTTTCAGGAAATAGCTTCACGAAGAACATACGAGAGTTATCTTTTTTTCTCGATATAAAACTTCCAAACTGTTCCTCTGTACATGTATTACTTATTAAAATGCAATGTTTATTTTTGAAAATATGGAATTTCGAATTCGGATGAATCAATTCGAATAATTCTGTACTTTATGATGTTATAGAGGTACATTTAGTCATTTTATAAGTCCTTTTTAACAATAATTATTTCGTCAATATGGTAGCTCTAATCTAAACGAATTATTTTTGGTCAAATTCTATTCACACAATGAAGTTCTTGCTCATTTAAAACATAAGTTCTACATTTCACCTTTTATTACTTAGTAATATTATACAATAAAATCCTTCTGCTGCTTCTTATAGTTACATGCTATAATATAACATGTATCTTCAAAATTATGAAGATATATGTACGCAATAGACTGTTTTCTGTCATTTTTTATAGTTACATATATTACGAGCTGGCACTTTAAAACCTATAATACATACGAAGTTTTTAAAAAGAATAATATATGTATAAAATTTCATTTTTTTTCTTCCTAAAAATACTTTTTAGTTCGTTGAAAATATACGACCCACGGAAAAAAAAATTCATCTTCATAAATTCTATGAAAGTCACTTCAAAAAATGGTTTGCTCTCCCCTTAACTCTCTTCGTTTTTAGTCTTAAATTGCCGTACTTAACTCTACTGAGCCCCTAAATCACAAGAAGGCTTACATCTAGATGAGAATTTCGTGGGACGGATGATAGCATATTCTTTTCCATGAGATGAAACACCGTTTTCTAGAGAAGAGAGAAAAAGGAGTTAAGAGGAATTGCTCCAGATCCGGTTAGTCGTAATTTTTTGCGATGAGACCCAGGTTAAAGGATGTTCGTTTTTGTATCCACCGCTGGCGCGGTAAATCTTGAGCGGTAAAAGTCTCTTCTTGGATGCGTATCCTATTGTTATTTTAGAGGTTTCCCCATTCCTTTTTTTTAAAGTTACTTTAAACTTTTCATATTACGCGAGAAAAGCTTTTGAGATTGTAATTTAATGTGTGTTCTGAAACCTCTCTAAATTTTGCTTGCCGTCCGAGTATTATGAAAAAGTCTCATTTTCTTTTCAATGGAATAGTAATCATTTGGGTTCATACATTTTTATTTTAGATATTTTAAGGAGGG
The DNA here is from genome assembly GCA_019974015.1 of Nephila pilipes. NCBI lineage: Eukaryota > Metazoa > Arthropoda > Arachnida > Araneae > Nephilidae > Nephila > Nephila pilipes. The sequence goes on along the minus strand of BMAW01069248.1, from coordinate 499,627 downwards.
TAGGTTGAATATTTGAAAAGAACTCTTATATATTCGAAGGTGAAATAGTGCTTGATAATATTTCTAGATATTTCACAGAGTATATTTTTCGGAATCTTGTTTTCATTGAATATTACATTAAAGAAAATATGTAATGTTCAAATAAATTCTTTGTTTGTTATTTAATACGCTGTGGAAGGTAATAATGTTAATGTTCTAAAAACATGCAGGCGGTTTATTATTAAATTAACCATGATATCCACACTTTGGTGATTTACATTTTTCTGATTGTGCTTGCTTATAAAAGTTACTTAGAAACAACACGAGTGCTGTTGGAAACGGATCTCGTAACTTTGAGCCTCATTCAATTGCTGAGGATAACACCTGAGCTGGCACTGCTCTCTCCAAACTTCCCCTCCAACAAGAAAACTTGGGACCTCGACCAGTCTTAACTTGAATCAGCTTGGCAAAAGGACGGTCTTTAGAGGCATTAATTCCTGAACCCATGAAGGGAAGAAAACAACACTGACCCCTAGTTCGTGACCATGACCACCAGGCTATCCCGATATATATAAATACACGAGTGAAGAATGTGATTATTGCTTTTCTGATTTAAGTAATTAGTTACTGAATTTTTTTGCATACACCAAGAAAAGATGGAAAATTCTCTCTAACCCGGTGATTGAGGACATGCAAAGAGCTAATAATTAACCAGATATAAAATTAAAAATGTGATAAAGTGGCTTATAAATTTCAATGTTATAGCATTCGTGTGTCATGTTGCCTCAATATTCAAATGAATATTTTACCATTCACATCCATTAACGTGTTGATAAATTGAATAATTAAACTACTAATATTTATTTCGAATCGAAATATTTTGTCATTCAAATGTAATTGTATTGCATACAGATTTATTTCAATATATCACTTCCTTTTCAGAATTATTTTACATTTCTAAAAGAGCTTCATCTTAATTTCATTTAACTTTTCTTTTCTAGCCCATATAGAACAACTGGTGACGTGTAGAGCTTCTCAATTTGCAGAGATAAAATAACGGTTTGAGTCCTGATTCCAATGAATAACTATCATGAAAATTACTGTAAGCTATTATATATTCAGTTCAGAGGAGACTATTTCTGGGTCCTTAATAACCACGATTCACTATTTCTAAGTGTGCGAGTTGTCTTTCCTCTCTTCTATGAGCTTAATGTATTTGGTAAACAGTAGTGATGAGCTCCGGAATAGTCTAGCCAATCCTACCATATTTTTTACCCTCCTGTCTTCAAACAATACTTTCCTTCCTTTAGATTCCTCCATTATAATATATATATTTGTAACAAATGTTTACAAGATACATTAGGTAACTAGTCAATTATCGAGTATTTGATGCGCTGCTGGATCACAAATATGCCAATTACACCGATAAAATCACTGAATCCGCTATCCAGCCAAACGACTATATTTTAATTTTAGTCCTTATCTATCTTACCTTTTCCACATTTGGAGAATTAAATTTAAATATCAGATAAAAATGCTTTTTAATTATTTTTTTGTACTTAAGCGAATGATTACAAGCGAATGTGGGATCAATTAACAGTCTTGCCCTAATTGATTGAATATGAATGTTTTATTATACTGATAATAAATTATAGTAAATTAGTATTGCTTTATATTTCAATTGTGTAAATATCAAGGCTTCCTTTGTCTAAAGTCAAATAATCTGATAAAAACATCCGACTACATTACCTTGCAGAAAATTATTCCCATTAACACATAAATGTGTAACGTTGTAACATACATTTACTTATGATACAGTATTCTTAAAATTTAGGATTATTCCAAATATGCATCATTTTTTACAAGAATAAGCATAGATTAAAAACCATTTAGCATTGTAGTATAGGAGACTAAATACGGAAAACATTTTACATAAGGAAAAAGAGATTGATTCAGATAGAATTGAGTAATATTACAAAATGCATTGTTTGCTAAATTATCTAATTCTAAATTAAGAATGTAAATTTAGTGTTAAAGAACTTTTTTAACCGGAGAAAGTAGTCTAAACTCAGGTCCTATTAACATAAAGTGAAAGCAGCCTTAACATACTTTAGGAAATAATTTACAAATTTCTCATTAATTTCATCAATCTGAATACTGTTGCTCTAAGAATGCTTTTACAGAATTATAGTTAAATGTATTTATTTTCAAAATATCTGCTTTGTAACGTGATGCATGATACCATTTGATAAAGAAATATATGATAAAAATCTTAAAACCTTTTCTCTTCCTTATGTCTTTTTAAGCAAAAATGTTAATTTCTGTTTAAAAAGGATATATGATAATTCTTTATTGTAAAGTTAAAATAAATTAGCTTCTGTTTACCCGATTTCTTATAAATCTTCTACGGAACGGTATTGAGCAAAAAATAAATGTACATAAAACTCTTATAATTTGAGAGATACATATGTTGACACAATGGCACACAAGTATTAACAATTGAGTCATTATAATTCTGGAATACGCGTTAAATAGTAACGACGATCTGGTCACTGTGGAAGAGTTCTGAAAATCATAATTTATTAATTTTTAACGTTCTTGTAGGAAAATAAAATATCGAAAAAAAAAATTGCAATTTAATGCTTTTAAATACATTAAAAGAAAAACATTCTTGAAATACAGTTGAAACTATCTATTCCTCTGCAAGGTTGTAAATTAATTGCTCAAAATTTTAGAACTTTCTTTATTTATCTAAATTCTTAATGTATTATCTCATCTCTAGAATTTTAAGAAATGTCAAGCACTTTAGTATTAGAAAAAAAAGAATATATTTCTTCTGCTTGAATCTTTATTACTTCATTTACAAGATGATCTTTCTACTTATCTTCCACAGATCTATGCGGCTTAATGTGTTTAATAGCTTTAATTTACTCCGCAATTGAAAGTCTCTTGATAATTAATGTGAAAGACAGAAGCATCCTAGAAGGGTTCCATAAAAAGTTTTAGTAGCTTATAGTTTTATTTTTTTTATCAGAAAATGAACAGTGAATATATGGTACTTGAAAATAAAGTTAAGTAAATTGAGTAGTAGTACTAATGAGCTTAAAATTTTAGTCATTTAATTGTACGTCATCGAAATTCTCTTTGAGTAGGTCATTAGATTTAGCCTTGTAAATTAGACTAAGTAATTTAAAAGCTGTTCTTGTAGTTATCGGCTTACTTTAATAAGGAGAATGTATATAAATTTCTTTGAAGATATAAAGTTAAAAGTCTTTTTTATGGTGGAAGGGGGTGTTTTGTAAAAAATGTATTCATTTGAGTTTTCATTATAGTATAAGTCAATTATATAAAATAATCTAGAAAGAAATTTATACATTGTTTTATTTTCTTTACCTTTAGTTTATATGTAAATGTCTTACACTGGGCTTATATGATAAGAATTTTTTTGAGTATTGTGATATTCCTAGAAAATTTATTTAATTAATGCTTAATTTTTTTCATTTTTATAAGTAAAATTTGTCTAATATAAACATCCATTTAGTTTTAATACGATATATTTGTATAAAGTAAATGTACAATTAATAACTGAAAAATCTAAAAAAATCTACCTTATATGAAATAAAAATGAAAGCTCTTTTTGAAAATATATTTTAATATTAAATTAATGGTGATATTCTTTAAAATATACAATTTTTTCTGCGTCTGTGATACTTTTTATTGTTTTTAATGATTGGATGTAAGAGAAATTTTTTATCATAGATTTGCAAAATTGTGCTGTAAGAAGAAAAGATGAAAATCGAATTTATTATCTTAAAGCCTGTTTTGTTAAAGTATATTCTTTTCTCTTATTATTTCTTGGCAATTAAAAAAAAAAAAAAAAAAAAAAAAAAAAAAAAAAAAAAGA
>BMAW01069248.1:460384-490919 GCA_019974015.1 Nephila pilipes | reverse complement strand
CACACACACACACACACATATATATATATAATGTAATTTTGGGATCCATTTAAACTTTGTACTCAATTTATGTTTTATTTTACTTTATATGTTGTACATAAGAAGTATGTTTTTAAATAAAATATTTTGTTTAATCATCATTTAATTCGATTTCTATGCAGCAATAAATGTCTTTTTATATAATTATAGTTATTGAAAAGGAATTTTTGTGTTTAGAATTTTGGGTGATTCAGAAATCAGGATAAATTTGAAAAGTTACTAGCTCATAAACGTATAAAGAAAGAAAGAAAAAACTCCAATTTGTACCAAAGGGATTGTTAAGAAGCCGGGATTCTTATGAAGTAAAAAAAAAAAAATGCTCGAAAAGCTCTTCCTTTCACTGATAGTTTCCATGCCGGGTTTCTAATATCGGATAATGCAAAGCATACACATTATAAGAAGAACAACTGCATTACAGATAACAGTAGTCAAAGCTGAGAGCTTAGAAATACCGTCTTCATAGGAGAAAGTCCTCTTTGTGAAACTGTTTTATAAGAATTAGGAAAGTTCCACTGCTTCATTACAGGTATATTAATGGATACCTGGTATGCATGATAGTAAAGGACTAATATACCCTGAATTGAAAAAAATAACGATGCAAAATTTTTGAGCAATAGGCTCCTTGTCTTTGTGTCCACGAAGTGGTAGATCTTCAACATCCTCTAATGTTGTCCAAACAGTGCAAAACATGTAGGACATTTCTGCACACGGGGTATTCAGCCTCGAGAAGTTTCTAGACAGTCAGATTTTATCATATGGAAGTATCTGGAGAGCACTAGAAATTACCTCCAAACGTGATGCATTCAAGCTGCAGCATATTCATGAACTCAAAACTTTTGACGGCATCACTCGTCAAAAATTTGCGAATCGGGTATTTACTAGCATGGATCACCTGCACGATTGTTTTTGTACTCTGTTTTGGTAGGGTAAAGCACATTTCAGGCTGTCTGATTGTGTTAATAGTCAGTATGTTTAGCACACAATGTTAATTATAATATATGGAGCACAGAAAATCTACATACATTTGTTCAAAAAAACCTGCAACAACCAAAAGTTACCATCTCGTGTGGTTTTACAGTCTAAGTGTTCGAGGAAGTTAGATGTGTTTAAAACAGTTTATGTCACTACTGAGCAGTATGTCATAAAATAACAAAACAATATTATTCCTGAATTATAAGTGGGGCAGGTATTACACACAGCATTCTTTTGGCAAGATGGAACACCACCTCATATCCTACGGGTGTTCAACACTTTTTTGATCAACATTTGGTTAAGATCACGTTATTATAGATATTTGCCTTACACATGGCCTGCCAGATCTCACGATTTATAAACATGTGACTTTTGGCTGGGGGGGGGATTCTTGTGGTCAAAAGTGTACCGAGACAAACCAATATCATAGCCAACATTAAAAAAAAAAAGGAGTCCGCTGACATGTTTCTGCCACACCACAGAAAAGGGTTGCTTAATGATGTGAATAGTGTTGTATCACGTCTAACATCTATTCTTCTGAATGACGGAAAGCACACTGAATTGTTGTAAGTTTCCGTATAACATATCAGCGACTTGTACTTGTATGCCTTAAATAACCACTCAAGCAGGCTTTTTTTAAAATCAACTTAAGAAATCCGGATTCCTTTATACCCGGTTAGTGCAAATCAGTGTTTTTTACTCTTACTCCATAAATTATATATTTTTAAAATTTATCTAACTTTTGGATCACATGGTATATATATATATATATATATATATATATATATATATATATATATATATATGTGTGTGTGTGTGTGTGTGTGTGTGTAGGCATATATGCGTATGGAATAGTAATAATATTTAATTATATCGATAGAATATATGAAAGTTATAACGATAATAATATTAATATAACAATAAACAGAAATAGAAACAATGTAGAGAGATGGAGTGTATATGATACAGAAATTTAATTTAAAACAATATAATTCTTTACAATTTTAATATATTACCTCAAAGTAATTTTAAAAGGGATAGACAAAATAACTGGATTTTTTAAAAGCTGTATATTTGAATTTTTTTATTACAATAAAACATTATCACCTTCAAAATTTTTCTATTGTGATTAAGCAGTTTATCCGAATGGAGACTTCTTGTTGAAAATATATCTGTGATGATAGACATATCTCGGTTTTTTTTACCACTTCTACGTAGACCAATTGTTGTTCTCTCACTCTCCTCTTATGGCTTTTAAACAAGAAAAGCTCGCACGAAGCTGGAATAAATGAATGAGGTAGGTGAACCAAGTAATTAATTCCATTTTTGGAGAAACACTTACGTCTTGAGACTTTTTTTCTTGCTTTTTAGTGATGAGAAGAGGTACAATTTTGGCAGCGAATATTTTCATTCGCAAATATTCTGTGAAACTCGTTAAATCAATCTCTAGAAGAATCATGTTAATTCCATCGTGTGTCCAATAGACTGTTTTCGCCTTCATGTATAATCTTATGAATTTTCCCAACAATTTGATACATTTAGGAAGTTGAAGAATGGTCAGAATAAGGGCTATCATCAAAATTACATGTCGTCATTTTTAAAACTAGGAATCCGCTCGTACACATGAGTTTCTCCAAATTGTAATCTTTCTAAGCTGTTCTGATTTTCACAACAATTTATACTACATTTTTTTTTTTCGAAAAGGAAGTAAAATTTCACAGCCACACGTCATTCAATCCGCCAATCCACTATCGTTCAAAACACACACACTTACTCAAGAATATATCAAAGTTGCTATAGCGAAAAAAATCACTTTTGAATGTCAAAATTTCAAGATGACGCTAGACAGTATTAAACTTGCAAAAGGTTGCGCGAGACCCACTACAAGCGAGAAAGGTGAGTACAAAAAGTGCCCAGAATAAGCTGCCGAAGCGAGCATTATTCCGGGAATTTATGGATATCCTCTTCTTTATTACTTTAAAAAATTGTTTATGTTTTAATATTCTAGCTGTGCAATTACATAACTTTGATGACTTTCAGTACATTCGAAGTTTATCAGAATTTAAGTATCTTTCAAGTAATATACCGAATTAACTCGAAAATAATGCAATACTTTTTTGACTAATACTTTGTCATTAAGATAAAGATTCACAAATATTTGAAATCTAGGTATTGGATTGTAACACTTCTTAATAGTACGATCATGCCTTTGCCCGACTTATGTAGATTCTTGGAATAACGTGACAGCCACACCTACACCTAAGCCAAGTTGAGGAAGTTTCAATTTATATATTGTGTCTATGATTTCCAGGTAAGTGTGTAAGATTCTGACAATAGTTCAGATTCTAAATAAAGATTTCCTTTTTTGTATTTACTTCTTATTAATTTCCTAGTATTACCTAATTTGCTTTACGTTACTTAATTTTATTACCATGAATGCAACGTGCGGTATATTAAATATTTTAAAGGAATGCTTATCTGATTAAACTATATTTTTTTTTGAATACTTTTATATAAAATGAATGGATCGCACTTAATTTTTTTCCCTAACTTCCTTTATAAAAAATTTTGATGTCGCGTTACATTCGGACAAATACGGTACTTTATTTGAAAACCGATGCACATTTTTTAAAAAAGTCCTATTGTTTGCTGAATGCGACCTCCTCGTGTTACTGAAATTATATGAATACTTTGAATAAATAGACTCCTAAGCTCAGATATATTTTAACCATCAAAAGAAATAGAATTTTGAGTTGTAATCAATATTAAACTCCTTATTTCTCTCAAGAAATGGGAATCCCTATTGCTCCAAACACTCAAATCTCTTTTTCTAACTTACTTCAACGAAGAAAACTTGACTGCTAACAACGGAAAGCAATTCCACCGGCTCTGCACAGTTATTTATTTTCGATTTATCTCCTATGATCCTATCAATGTCAATCCGGTACTTGAATTCAAATATCCACAGCAACAGCAGTAGAGAGAAAGAGAACAAAGAACAAGAACGTTTCGTTCTTCGCGAAAAACAAAATTGGTTTTCGCATACCGATAATAAATGCGAAAATCAATGACACACATTCGAGACAACACGTGTGTCTGGATCCGATATTTGTTGCGTTCCTCCGATGTCCTTTGTGTCAAAAGGACCAAAATATATATCATTTCCTTTTGAAATTTCATCGAGTGAGAAATGTACTTATGTTTTTATTATACGAGTTGTAGATATCAGATTTATGACTCGCCAGTGTAATGCGATATCGGATCATGTTCAAATAAACTCGAATGGTAAGATATTTCCGGCACAAGGTATTGTGTGCCTTTTCTATGAGGTCTTTCATTTCAAATTGAACGAATATGAGTTTTGTGTTTCTTTTTGAAATGTAATGATTTATCTTTAGGTAATGCGTTTTTGGTTATGTTGAATCATTTTAATTGATTAGATGATGGTTGCGAATAATGTTGAAATAACAAGATGGGAAAAGGATATTTAAAAAAGTATTTATTTCTATTAAATAGATAGTTTGTACGTACTATCAAAAATTATAGAATCATGAAATAAAATATTTTAAATTTTTAAAAATTTTTAATGGATTATTGGAAATGGAAACCTATGTGTAAGCTATGTAAGGTCAAGTCAAAGAATTTTAAGGAAAAATGTCATGAGATGGCAAGAATTTGCAAAATTTACTCGTTCACTGATTTACGAAGAAATCGTATCAATTTTTTAGAAATTACATGGAAAAGATTCACTTTAATTAAATCCTCGACGTTCAATCAATATATCTGACACACGTAACAAGAACTTATACATAGATTCGTATTCAGGAAAAAAAGTGTAATACAATATTTAGTATGCGAATACTATATATATATATAATCCAAAAGTAATTTTATTGAGACATAGATTTCTTAATAATTTTCTTCCAAAATCCGACTAAGGAAATTTAAGAAACATTATCAATAATTATGATCAGTATGTACAAGTACAAATTTAATTTTGTTTGATCCTTTGGCTTAAATGATACTTACATTTTTATTATCTTGAAAAAAAATAATTAAATAATATTCTTTTTAGACTTAATTATTTTAAAAAGAAATAAAGTTATGTAATAAATTATGATTAAGAATCAAACAGTGATTGTAATTATAAATAATAATATTAAATAGAAAGAGTTATGTGCATATGTTTTGCTCTTCCTTCCTCTTATGTTTATTTAATATTCTCTTATGTATAATAATACTTGTTATAGCAACGTTTAACTTCAAACTAAATTTATAAAATAGATTGATTTTATTCTGCTTCAAATTTTTTATTCCAAAAAATATTTATATAGTTATTTTTAATAAAAAAAATTCAGAAAACATCAAAGATCACCTCAAGGTATTTCAGAATGTCTTATCAAACTTTTTGAAAATCGTTTAGTCTACTGAATAAATTATACGACCAGGGTTAAATGAATGATCATGCTCGTGGGTTTTGTGTCAGGGAAGCTACTAGATGAACTACAAGTTTGAACCTTGATTCCACCTGACTCTCATCGTAGAAAATAATAGAACTCAAAGTACTCTTGTGTTGTGGATTTGAAAGGAGAGGAAGATATCAGCTCAGATTTCCTCATGACTTGTTCTTATTTTAAAATAAAATGTTGAGCATCCATAGGTAATTTTGCATAAAAGTGCTTTTAACCTTTTTTAATCCTACACAACGAATGAACCTCGGTAAAATTTTGCTGTAATCATATATATATGATGCATCTCTTTATTTAGTATACATATCCTTAATATCTTTCAAAGTAATTTATATTTATTTATGAACTAGAAAGGGCATCGTAGAGTCTTAACTATTACTGAGAAATAACTGAACTATCTGGATAAAATTTATTTTGCATTTTAATTTATCTGTATGCACATAATGTTATAAAATACAACTGTTGATTTGTTTGATTTCAGGAAGCCGTAGCAATCTACGCAGTTACGCGCAATAACATAAATTTTTTATTATTATCTAGGGAGTATATTAAAGTTTCAATTGTTACTGAAAATAACAAGTATATAGAAACTTATTTTTTATTTCTTATTCTTTAGAAATCTCTACTTATTCATTATCTAGAGTAATGCATTTCTCCTGGCATTTCTCGACGTCTCGAAGGTTATAATTGTGGAATTGAGCTGTTGAACACCTTTTCTCTAAGACGGGTTACTTCAATTTACTGCTTTTTGAAACCAAACAAGTCAACACTAATAGCTGTAATTTGTGTTATAATGCACCTATGCACATACATGAATTAATATGCACATACAGAATAAATTTCATATATATATCATCGGATTTCTTAATAATAATTCAAACTGTGATACTTACTCACGCAATTGTTTAAATTTTAAAATTGAACGAAATATTTGCTTAATGCGAGGTTATAATTCTTGAATGCAATTACCTTGAATCGTTCTTTTGAAGGTCAAATTATTTACAGTTCTCAAAATTCCATTCCATTTCGGTCTTGATCGCTTTTAATTTTTATACAAATTAAAGTTTTTGAATACAATTTTAATTTAACAGTTGTGTTTGCCACTAATATCGATATATTCATATTCTAATTGAATTACATTTATGAGTACTTTTCTTTGATAGAAAATACATTTGCTAATTCTCACATATTTTAGAAACTGTCCATTATTAATATTTTAACTGGGATGTATAAATATATTTATTTAAAGATTTTGGAAAAAAAAATTACATGTGTTCACATACAGGGCTTATAATTTCATTGCAAAAGAATTTAATTTTTTTATTTGTTTTATAACTTACATCACACATCATTTGAATATCACAAATGTATAGCAAAGTAATTGAAGTAAACTTCAAACATTTACAAAATTACGTGTATCCGACAGTATTACTGAAGTTTGAATTAGTTCATATTTATTTGCGCTATTTAAGGCAATCAAACTAATTTTTTTCAGGGGAACAAATTACATATACGATAAGTAAAAACTAATTAAAGGAATAACTAATACCCTTACATCTCTAAATTTTTCTGTCATTCAAGCTATTCGAATTACATCCTTCCTTTTTTCCCCGATACATCGGAAGCTGATTTCTTAAATGACGTGCATCATTATGTTTAGAATTCGCTCTGCAACATTAACTAAAACGAGTGCACTATTAGTTTGGTCGTATTCCTTTAATATGAGCTTTTGGCGAACGACATCCTCAATATAGTTGAGCGCTCTCCAATTAGAGGAAGGAAATCCGGGATTTTTGATGAACCGTTATCTGCCTTCGAAGCTTTTAATATCGAATAGCTGCTGGATATAATGGCTGATATTGAGAAACTTAGATGGGATTTCAAGATGCAGGATTGTAATTACTCGTAGGTATACGTTTGCATGAAACAATCTGCGTTTGGTCAGAAATAAAGATTGAAAGCATCTTTCAGATTTCAAAGTAGTTTTCAAGGTTTTCTTGAGAGCAGAAATTGAAATGTATCTCTGTATAAAAGAAGTACCTTGCAATAAAATTTGAGTTTTGAAACATTCATGAAAAATGATAGAATGCGTTAAAGAATTTTTTTTCTAAACTAAGGGGTGAGGATACTTATTTTTCAACTAGAAAATCAATTTAGAGTATTTGTAATAATATTACTTTTGTTCATCTAAATTTAAACAAAAGTACATTCAAGAATTCTATACATAAACATTAGTACATTTGTGTATTTTTTTGAAAAATTCTTTTTTTTTTCTCAATATTGGTTTTAAATATCTTGAAGAGCATGCATACACACAGAGAGATGTAACGGAAATTGTTAATTGGAGAAGATATTTACTGATTCTTACCAAAAATTAGAGCTATGTGCGTGTGACATCACAGACATAAGAGTTTAATAAAGTAGAAAGCAAATGATAATATTATAAAAATAGGTAAGATACTTAGTTGTATTTTAACGACCAGAGTTTACACTATTTCTTGATAAATAAAACATAGTGAAAGAAAAATAATTTTTTTCTTGTCTTATATTTAATTCATAAAGCCACATTTAATTACAAAAAATGCTTCCGGTTCTATATAAGCAAACACATGAAAGGAGCATGTCATTAATCCGCTTAAAAATAATTTAATTATGCATTTATCAAAGATCTTTATAATTTGTTGAAACACAATACTTTAGAAAAGTGAGTCTCTTGTATTCGTTTTATTATTTCCCTGGAGTTATTTCATTCCCTTGTAGGATACAGTGTACAATTAAAGCTTATCAATTTGAATGGGCATATTATATCATTTAATTTATTGTCAAAATAGTCCAAAAAGATCATTATGCTTTATTAAAAGAGGAGTCTCATTAAAGGTAATTATTAGGTTCAAATACATTTGCAATTAGTGAAAATGAGATGTTTTTTTTTACTTTAATGCAAATCTTATTCAAATTTACGATTCTTTGTTTTTTTTCTACTGTGAATTCTGAAAATTTTAATTAGTTTTCTTAATACAGAATCCAGAAAATTAGTATTTATAACTTATATATACGACACTAAAACAATTATAAGCTTGGATTTGAATAAAACTCAAGCTATTATTTATTCAAATCCAAGCTTATATTTGTTTTAGTGTCATATATTGCATATGTTTGACAAAACTGGTTATAATTATGAAAACTAAATACACACAACTTCCAACACATTTATTTATATTGTCGATAAAGTATTTAATTTTATAGTTTTCTATGGATAATAGATACACATTGCGAGAAACTTCCATTAGCGAATTTTTAAAATGTTTAACACACACACTGGATCTTCTTTCTTACATTACTGAAGAAGTTATCAAAAGAAAAAATTATCAAATACTTAAATTTTCTTTTTGTATCATGTTTTAAGAAATCATGTAAGAAATTTAAATGATTCGAATAAATATATTTATTTATCATATAATTTGTTTTAATACCTTATTAAGCCTAAATTTTTAACTTTTATTTTCATGAAGAATTTGAGTGAATTTTTTAAATGTCTTAAATACGTAATGTAGTATTTAGTGATACTTAACTGACGAGCCGTTTGAGGGGAAAACTATTCAATTTTAATACATCGATATAAAAATATTTTTCTTCATTCTTTCAAAAAGTGTTAGCCTCAAGAATACAGAAATGGAAATAATCATATTTATTTATGTTATAAAATTTGAAATTAAAAAACAAAAAATGAATGCAATAGTCTGATGTTCTTATCCTCTAAGATAATTGAAAATAAAACACAACTATAAAATTCTAAAATGTAATTAATCATAATAAACCAAATAATCTGATATAATAAAAAGAAAAAAAATCATTTTAGATTTATGTAATCACTGTGATATTACACCTTTTAATGTTAATTTTGAATCATACTTCTCCTTCCTAATTTTTGCAATTTCAGAAAGGATGTTGCTTTCGGAAGATAAAGCCTTAAGTTGTATCAAAGCAGACTTGAAACTATTTGCTGTTTGAGTGATTAGAGCTCACCTAATTTGTTATAAGGGAGGGTGCATGTAATTCTGACAATTAAATCTGTCTAAATCGTTGAATGATGACCACGTGTGTCTGCCATGCTTCGAAGAGCAGGACACAATGAATCTTTTGTAGTTACTCTGACCATTCACTCATTCTGAAGCTGCTGCAAACAGAAACTTGTTTAATAAAGATATTTTCCATACCAAACGCGGTATTATAGTGCTGTAATATATTAAATTCTTCATAATACATAACTAAATTGCTTCTTTTCCATTCATACATTCCAATGTTATATGAAAAATGAGTCTCATTCCATAAAATGTTAAGTTATTAAAAATATGTCTTGAATAAGTAATAGACTTAAATTCTATTAATGATTAACAAATTTTTGGAATCATAAGATGCACTGAAAGTTTAAGGGATGATTTTCAGAAAAAAATATTTTATTAAATATTCTTTTAATAATATATTCTTTTTACAAAAAGTATTTAGTTATAATGATCCACAAAAACAATTTACACTTAACTATTCTCTAATTGTTTCAACATTACAAAAAGCAAGCAAATAGCTATTTAAGCTCAAGGACAAAGAGCGGAGCTTTCCATTCATACCCACGAGATGACTCGGGTGTAAAAATGTGTATTCTGTGTATGATGATGTTGATGCTTTGTTCTCAGTATGAAATTTTACCCTACGTATCCAACTTCGCTTACACTACATACTTAGATTACTTATTAATTTAACTTATTGCGCGAGGGATTGAAGTTTTGAATAGTTTTGATACAACAATATTATCTTCGAATAATAACACACATCTTAATTTTTTCCCCAATTTTTTATGTAAATATGTTCATCTTATGGCCGGTAAAATATTGTTATAATTAAATTAAGAAAAATATTCTCCGATAAAAATAATGTGTACCATGAAATAATATTTTCAATAAGTCAAATTTAAAGAAAGATATTTCACTAATATAATAATTTTAAATATTTAAGAATATAAACCATTTAATAATTACCATAGTTTATTTTGTTGCTTAATGATATGTGAAAGTTTAGTAAGAATGGGATTGTTTAATTTCCATGATGAGCACAAAAGCTCGTAGTCTCAAGAATCTTCATAGATACTATTTGTTTTAACTTTTTCCTCGTTAAAATAGCCTCTTTATTTACGTTTTATACGTTATGCTCTTTATATATATATATAATATATATTCACTACTTAAATATGTGCGTGAGTGACATTTTTCATTACTTTTCCTTGGCATTTAACCAACAATATTAAGGATAACTAATAAAAAAAAATCTGTCTAGAATTTTGAATTAGGAATAAAAAGATTTTTCCTTGTCTTTTAATGGAATTTATAAGCAATGAATCTTAAGAAGAACAATTTTGATGACAATGATTAAATATGAAAAAGGATCTATCAGTGATTGTGTCGTAATGATAATGATATGAAAATAACTAGACAATACTAATCTAATCAAATCTCTAAATTAATACCTTAAATGTGAAATTCAGAGTTATATTTAAATAATCAAACCAGTTGACTTCCTGAAATCTTAAATATATTTACTTACGCCACATAAAGTGTCGCATACTCGTAGAACATATTCACAAATTTAGATAACTTTCTGAGATGCTTATTTTTTTAAATTAAGCACCAGCATAATCTATTATTTAATGTGGTTGCCCAGAACTCTTGCTGAATCATTTCCCCCTATTTACTGTATTTAAAAAATGAAATTCATTTTTTCTACTCTGATAAGTGATTTCTTATAATTTAATAGAGTTGTGGGACATTTGTTTTATGGTACGCATTTTTATCACGTTAGCTTAACAACAAAAGAAAATAAATCATTTTAATATAACTATGAAACTGTTAAGCATCGATGTTGTCACAGAAGAGAAGTGAAAGGAACTCCAATGATATAAATATAAACTGAATCCAAAAAAAAAAGTACGAATAACTTATTACATTCAAAATCTCTGTAACGAAAGATAGATTTTTTTGTATTCAAATAAAAATGAAAATCTTATTGAGGTGTTGGATACTTAGAATCAGGTAATATCTTTTTAATACAAAAAAAAGTTATTCATTTGTATTAGTTTGGCAGGATTTTAATAAGATTAAAACTACCATTTTTTGGTTTTCAATTTTACTTAAAAAAAAAGTTCCAAATCTAGTTTTGTAAGAAAAAAAACCATAGTCAATATCAGAGAGTGTAGAAAATGCCAAATATCTTCAGAAGAAATGCTTTGGTTATTAAAAGGAAGATCAAAAGCAAGTTTAACACGTTATGTTATATGTATTTATAACTGCGGCATATATAATAATAACAACAATAACAATAACAACAACTTTAACAAAAACAACAATAGCAACAACAACATTAATAACAGCAACAACAATAATAATTGAAAACCCTTTCCAGGAGAGATATAAAAACAGCAAGGAGCTTATATAAGCATTTGAATAGAAATTATGTGAATGTAAAATAAGGTGATTCAAAATTAACCACGAAAGTAAAATGACGTCATACGAAAGCTAGATAATGTTATGTAGCAACGTTTATTGATGTTAAGTTAGTCTGTTGGGGTCCAAGAAATTCCTTTATTGGTACTCATCTCCATTTCTGTAGTCTTTGGGACTGGGAGAGGGAAGCTAATTACTAGCAAGGGCCCAAACCATGCCTAGTCCGACGCTAGACACCCCCTCCAATAAACTTCCGAAGCTAGCTTGGAACTCCTATATCAACCTTGGAGGTAAGAAAGGCTGAGTTGACGTGGCCGGCTACCCAAAGTGAAACCACTGGATCTGAACCTGAATTGACATTGCTTGCAGCAGTCAGTCATGCTAACCACTAAACCTTCGCAGATAGTTTGATGTAGTAGACTTAAATATAAAGAAATGAACAGCAATAGCAAACAATTTACTTTAGTATGCAGTGTGTGCTACATAGTATACCTAGTCCGGGTAATATTCTCTGTAACATTAGTGATGCGTATAAAATAGGAAAAAAAAAGATGTCTACATCTCAAAGGTACTTATATACGTTCAAACCAAATAGCTCTTGAGCAGCTCGTTAAAAATATTTCTACCAGATTCCAACGATCCACTGAAAAGAAAAATCCGATTGCAAACCACCTGGAATTAACAGAAAATAGTAGATGGACCCTGGATTCCCCCTAGCGGAAAGAAAATCAGCAACGCAATTCCGATCGGCGCAGCAAAATTCCTTTGTGTTCGTCGAAAAACCGCCAAGAGGAGCCATTTATTTCACACGTATATGGAGTATGGCTATTAAATAACGATGCTGATGCTGCTACAGAACAAGTGGTCATACGCCAACGACCGACAGCTGTATATCATGAACCCTTCTCTTTTGAATGTAGTGCTTCTCGTTTCTGTAAAGAAATCCATATACAAGTAGCCTTCGTTCGAATTTAATTTTACACTTTGTTTCGCCTAAAAATGATAAGTTAGTAACGAATTATATATTGAAATTCGATATAAAATTTAAAAATTCCGCTACTGAAACTTATAATTTATTGAAAGAATTGTATAGTAATTAATATTTTCCCCATGTACGTGTTTTTGAGTGGGTTAAGCATTTTCAGGATGGGCGATAAGACGTAAGAATTGCCCTTCTACGTCAAAAACGGTTGACAATATCGAAAAAAATCTTTAATTTGTTTCGATCTGACAGTTAGTTAAGTATTTGTGCGATTACTGAGACTATAGGACTTGATAAAGGATCCATTAATTTGGCAAATTTTTCTAACAAGATAATGCGCCAGCTCATTCCACATTTTCTATCAAGAGGGTTTTAGCCAAATACAGCATCCCAGTGTTAAACCATCCGTCTTATTCGCTGGATCTTCAGCCATGCGACTTTTGTCTGTTTCATTAAGGTGAAATCTGTATGAAAAGAAATAAGATTTGAGTCCGTTGAAACTGTGAAAGAGGAACGGCACGCATCCTGAAGGAGCTGATATTAGAAGACTAGAGCACTCACATGGAACATTGTAGGAATATAGACGCGATGTATATTGAAAATGATAATCGGTAAATATGCATGTTATCAAAATAAAATGTTTTACAGTTTCAGTCTCGTTATTTAATAGCTAAACTTTGTATATTTGTGTTTCTTAAGGTTGCATAGACTTGAATTATCGTGAGCGTGTACTTAGTGATTTAGGTAAGTTTTCCGGTTAAACTTTTGTAAACTAACTCGTTTGCATATCATGGAAATAAGTGTACATTAATTTTCGTTTTCAAGTAGATAACATTTGATAGCCTCACCATAAATAGCCTTTGAATATTCATTTTAACACTGAAACGTAATTCTTTGAATAGAGATGACACTACTCAATCGAAAATGGCTCTCTTACACGTTTTACCAAATTTGAATTGCTCCGAAACGAGCCATTAGCACTAGGACAATCGCATATTTATTTGAAAGTATAAATATTCTCCATTTAACGACAAACGGAAATTTCAGTTCCTCAGAATTTAATATCACATCTCGTTCTGAAATGCGGACAATTGATTCAAATGTCCTGAAAAGTTAAATCGAATCAATGTAGTACGTAATGGCGTAATTTAACGTCACTCTGTTGAATAGTTGTAACCTTGGGAAATGCTTCATAAGGGCATAGTTTTATGATAGTTAATTTGCGATGAAAACGGTTAATTTCAGGCACTAATGTCCTGCATAACCAATCATAATGTATTGTCTAATTCTCAGGTGTACAATAGGGACTCAAATAGTATAATAGTGCTACTCCCCCAGGTATCAGAATGAGGAAACTCGCAGTGTTTCCATGTTTATACTTGGGCCTATTTGTCACATAGTGAATTACGGCTCATAGAGATTGATAAGCGCTTACTCTATGAATGATGACGTATAATATACTTGTACAAGAGTTCAATGGAAACTGAAGGGTAGATAACGTTATTGAATATTCGGTGAAAGGCAAATAAGTAGTAAATACGTGGATACTTGAAATCATTCATTATTAAGTATCTATGCTTATTAACAACGTTTACCTTATATTAAATCCGGAGTTGTGTTATATTACGTTAATATAAAATGATAATCGAATATATTTGTATATAGTCTAAATGCATCATGGAGCAATCACATGGTATGTGTTGCAATGCTTTTTGCTTTTATTATGGATATTGTTAAATTAATTCATATTATGCTGTATTAGTAATGTATGAAATGCGAGGGTGGCTCAAAAAGTATTGCTGTTAGGAATTGGGAATAGGGTATTATAAATATAGAAATGAAGTAACTCACTGTAGTATAGTCGAACGCTCGTTTCTCCTTTTCCTAAGCAGTCCCTGAGTATGATTGCTTTTGTATTTCAATAAGTCATCGTTATAACTTTAAAGGGTGTTGGTGGCAACTCGATTCAAAATGACAACGACAACTCGATGAGGCATTAATTAAATTTTGAATTGGGAGTAAATGTCTTCCAAATAAAAACTAACCTAGTAATAGGGTCACATTTGTTTGGGAATCCATGAACACATGACAGCACAAAATAGTAACAAGGTATTTCCTTTTGCAGCACCATAAGTCTTAAAAAATATACCTTTGAACCACCTTTGTATTTTTGTTCGTTACATTTATAGACAAAGGAATTTTGTTCTTGGTTCGGATTAAAATAACGTTACTGTAGAGATGATCTTAAAATTTTGAACTATGGTGAAGTGATCCATTTCGTATATAGAACCTATGTTAAATTATTCAATAGTTTTGGGGAAACCAGGACTCGAACTCATGATCTAAACGGCGTTGCCAGACATTGAATTGTAGATAAATGTATTATTCTTTAAATCGCATCTCTTTAATTTAAGCGGCACATAATAATATTGCACATAGTACAATACCTGGGTTGGAAAAAAGCAAATAATCTAAATGTTTAAAAGTTCTGGTTATATTTGCATTCTTATATATGCGATGGTCAAAAGAAAAGCATCTGTTTTAATTAAAGTTGACGCTGATAAAGCCAGTTGAAGTTAACATTATGTGCTACCATCTGTTAAACGATTTCAAAGCAAATTCGACACATATTATTAGGTTAGTTTTGATTTGGCCGACATTTGCTGCCAAATCAAAATTTGATTGCTGCCCCGTTGAGTAATTCGCTTTGGAGAGAACTGGATTATTCCTCGTTATACACCAGAAACCTAGCAATAATATATAAATGAAAAATTACAGTAAATCTGTGCTAAATAAAGAAGACGAAGAGGGTCTCATCTGCCGAAAAAATTATGATGAAGGTGTCTTGAGCTGTGAAAAACATCCATGATCAGGAATATTCGTTACTGAGATTCATACAGATGTCTGGATTCAATAATACTTATTAAAACCAAACAATTTTTGATGCTTCAAGCACTACCTCTTGGAATTTTTAAGGACTTATTGAACGACCCACGTTATTTTCTTTCTCCACGGGTGACGCGCCTTTGAGATACCCTATGGTATTCACTATGTTTGATCCTCTCCGTGATAGTTTTCTATGTTTGAACCTCCCTCCTCCCTCAATCTCGCCCTTTTTCCATTTTTGAAAAAAGTCTAGTTAAGCCTTGTTTGGCACATCATGGCACATTTGGTTCATGAGCCATAATATTCCACCATCAATCAGTCTCTCAAAACTTATTGAAATATTAGCGCTAAGAATAGATTATTACGTTGAAATTTATTTTATTTTGAATTTTTGGTAGCAATATACATTTATCTTAAAATCTATTCAATGTAATAATTTACCGTTTGCTTTATTTTAATTATCTGAAAAGAAAATTATTGTCCAATATTTTACCACTATCATTAATTCTAATATTTAATAGAATAATTTAATAATTATTAAAAAAAGAATCTTGCTTCTTTGGAGGCTAAACATATTCTTTGGAAGACTTTGCACAGAACAATTTATGGAGAATGTGTGAATATTGTCAATGTTTTTTCTCATTTCTGAATTTTTTTCTCATCTTGCTAATCATATTCAAAATAAGTCTTTTCGACCTGTTTCTTTTTGTAATAAAAATTCAAGACTTGTATAAAAACTTTCAAAATATCATTTTTTAGTTTGTATATAAAAAAATCATTTCTGTTGATATTCTACTGTGTCTTCTTTTTAAGAATGTTATAAAACATGTTATGCATATTACTCTATTGACACTTGAAAATTGCAATTTTTAAAAATTTGTTGCAACATAACAGTCAGTTTTATACAAATTTTTTATCAGATTTTTATATTATATTTCTTTAATATTTGAAGATAAATATTTTGCTATAAAAATGCTGTAAGGCACGCGAAGTTTTATTTTAGTTTCATTTTAATAGCTATGAAATTTTCTTTCTTGTTGTTTGTACAAAAATGTTGCTTTTTGGTATTTAGTATGTAATAAAGAAAAGAGGGGGGATGAATAATGTTCACATGGTTCTGGGGTAAAGTTCTTTTAAGCCCTTCTAGGCATAAAGAAAATTTATCGATAAAGTGGAAGCTCTTGTAATTTAAATTTTACTTTTTTATTTTGTCTCTTTCATTCTAGAAATAATAAATTTTTACATCATAAAAATCGTTACTAGTTCAAATGCAATTTTAGTATAGCATTTTTTAATCTTTAAAAGAAAATATTTTATAAGTTATGGTGCACATATTAATTGCTCGCTAGACTCAAATGAATTTTTATATAATCTTTATCAGAGAAAAGTGCAAAAACATTAAAAGTATTTATAAAAGCAAAATATATATATATATATATATAACACACACACACATATATATATATGAGCGCGCGTGTGTGTGTGTCATGATTTTCCCTTAAATCTAATTAATTGTTTAGTTTATCCTATGTCTAAGCTACCATAGTAATATGTTAATCAGTATTTCAAGATTCCATTCCTTTTATTCTTTGAATTTATGAGACCACGCTGATTTCCAAAAATACGTAGATAAAAAGTTCATAAACTCAGAAATAGTGGGAATATTCATTACCATTCACTCAAAATCCATGTAAATATACATATATATGCATGGGCTCAAAAATTAACCATGATTGGAAATTGAATATGGATATAACTCATTTGATGATTGTCCAGATTCCCTGTCCCTCCTTCAGGTGAACGCTCAAATTATTCAAGAGACCTTTTTTCTTTCACTTAGAGTTTACTGTCTTTGGTAAACATGGGCGACGCTCTAATGGGATACCTTCATGATCATTCTGTATTTTCAACCCTCTTCCTCTTGCTAATTTTTTTTATTTTACTACTTTTTCTAATATCCAGATTACAGGTACACATTGTTAGGCACAACAGACAGATTTTTTTTCTTGGGCCATTAACCTTACATTTCTTTTTTACAATCCATTTTCTAAAGAAGTCATGATTTGAGTCAGTGTCACATTTGTCACAAATTGATCAATGTAAAATTTATTTTGGCCCTTTTTAACAAAATGAGTGCACTAACTCGCCTTTTAGTAAAACCATCTGCCGCCAAATACAGCTATTTTTTGTACCACGCACATCTATTTCTTTTCCTATTTCTAATACATCAGTTTTAATACCTGACACGTTCATTGCATCTTTTGTTTTGGTTGAAAATGCGCGGTTTGCCTTTTTTTTTGTCGATTAGTGGGTTTGAAACCTGATTCTAACAAAGCCTTGCCGTATAGGAGGGTTGACGCACGTTTAATCTGTCCCGGTCCCAAGTCCTCCCAATGGCGAAGTTTGTAGAGGGAAATGTGCTCAAATGTCATCTTTGTCCCTTGACCGAGGCTCAAAATAGCTAGGTCCATCGCCAATAGTGATCGTGCTACTTTTAAGCTTGACGCTATTAAACAATCACATGTCTATTCATAACACGTATGCTTTGGGAACTATTCTAATAGTTCTAAGAGTGGAAAATATTTTACGACACAAACACCTACTCACTTGTAGATGTTGCGCATAGATTAACGAGCATACCATTCATTACGGAATTCCCACCTAATGAAGCTTGATCCCAAATGAACAGACAATCCTTTGATTATTTGGATGCTCTCCATTTCCTGAATCTCCAAATTTCTCTCCCTGGTTCTATTTAGTAGGTTATCAGAACGGTAGAAAATCATAAATTTTACGGTGAATCATCAAAGATTGTTAAATACCTTTGTCATTAATTATTCTGCTACGTTTGATTAAAAAATAAAGTTATTACAGTATTAAATTACAAACTGGACACATGAAATTTACACTGATAGGAACTTAATTAGATAACATTTTGCAATTCTTGTTTTTAACCTACATTTTGCCATACAATTAATACAAAAATTAATCATGGCGATAGTTATTCAATTATAAAAATGGATCGACAGGAAACGGAACATCGATTGCGCTTAAAGTAATAAATATTACTTGTAATATTTGAGCAAACCATTCAAGTAACAATTTCTCGAATTAGAAAAAGAAAGTTAAATGCTATTTAGGAATAATGTACTGTCAGTTTATTAGTTTATTATCGGTTTGCAATTAATATTATATTAAATTTTTTTTCATTCATTTCTTCATCTCTTAACTTCACTATCTAAATCTGTTTTATTTATATATACTCATTTATAAGTACTATAATATTTACAATTCTGTAATTTAAATAATTTTTTACGCTTGTTGAAACAATTCGTGATCCCATATTCCATTAGCATTGAAAAATGAATATATGTATATGTATATATATATATATATATATATAAATTAGATGTAAATGTCTTAACAAGTACTGGAAAAAAGTGTAAAATATTTGCTTAACATATACCACACATTATCTTTTTTTTTTATTTTACGATACGTTTTTCTTCAATTTTTTTCTAAAATTCCGTACACGATAAAATTCGACCCTTCTAAGCAAGCCATACAATTAACTTTCCTTAACCTCAAAATTTATAACTTAAAGATTATAATTACGTATTTGAAATAAATACTTAGGATTATTGGCACGAAATGTATTTAGTGTAATTTATTTCCCAGATGTTTCAAATTCCAAATCTTGCATTTAATCTTAAATTAAAGCTCTGTCTTGATACACAAACAATAAAATTTAAAGACAAATTACTGAAAAAAAAAAGTTGTCATCAAAATACTTCCACTCCTTTGTAAAGAAAAATCATTTATTAGAAAAAAAACATTTTGTGTTATTTTATTGATTAATATATACTTACCTAATATAAATGGTTTTCTTCAAGAAGGATTATTTATAGAAACTCGCCAATAGAAAACGAATTTAGTAAAGATGTTTTGTAGACTACATTTATAAGCCAAAAAATTTCTGGATAAGATATATAAATAAATAATTTATCCAAAGTATATTTCAGCACAGATTTATGACAAAGCGTATCTAGTAACAAATCTCTCTCGGCAATATATAAGGAAACTTTCGACAATACACAACGGGATGGAAAACTCGGCTGGATAAATCTGGTAAAGAGATTGCTTTGACTCAGGCAGTGTACGGATCAATGCCATTGAAGACAAATGACCGTCAGTTAGGAGTCTTTTGAAGGCAAAGCTTCTCTGTCCTTGTCCCATTAACCTTGAAATTGACCTTCTGATGGTCCTTCTTAGCCTACTTTACTTCCTTTCAGCCCACAAATTAAGCGCCATTCTTCCATGATTATGTCAAAGTCTTTCTAATTGAACTTCCCTGTTTTTTCTCTCTCTTTCAAGTTGGTAATGCAGATAACAAGGCACCTAAGTGCATTGGGGTTTGTTGTTATCCTAACAAAATGCTTTTTATTAAACTTGATTATCTTATACTGTGGAAGTACTTAGCTACCTGCAAATCAACGAAGTATAATTATGTGAAGTTTTTTTTTCCCCCTTTCTTCTCTGTTTGTTGAATTGAATGAGTTCTCATGGGATCATTTAGCTCTATAGTAATCGAAAATTAAATAAGGATTTTGTCTGATGACTGTAAAAGGTTTGGGTTATTTAAGATAATTATAGGCAGCAATGATTATCAATCTTCAGAAATGTAGTATGAGTCTTATTATCTTTTTAATAATTAAGTGGTTTTTATCATGGCATTGTTACAATTACCTATAATCATATTATCCATTTATGATGGATCTTGTTGTCAATTCTTTTTGAAAAACCCTTCAGCGTAATGAGATTTTATGAAATTGCTATTAGTATAAGGAAAAGAATTACATTTAAAAACATTTTATGATGAGCAAATTTTAAGTTTTTTTTATATATAAATTAATCTCGTACTTAGAAGCAAACATGAGAGTTATTGGTGACGAGCCCCAAAATTTTGAGATTCGGTCAAGACACGAAAACGAATAATTTCTTTGAAATTTAATAAAATAACGAATAATTTTTTTGCTAATAAATTGTTTTAACTTATTTAACCAAACAAAAAAATTGAAATGAGGATACGTAGTCATAATTTCCGTAAAAATGTAATCTGTATTTTATCGTAACCCTTTATCTATGTGACCGTAGTTGCCTACTAGTCATATTCACGGACTCGCGACCAGCGGTATTCGTCCAGTCGTCAGTTCGAGCCCCGATACCACTTAAGTAGCCGGGGCTGATTCACGTCAAATCTGTCGTGGCACAAAGTTATCATAATGGAAGAGTGTGGAAGTTTGAAGATTTAAGTGCCAGCTGAGGTGCCATCCTCGTCACTTGATAGAGGTTCAAAATTACGTAGTCTGTCTCCAGTAGCCTTGTTTCTCGATGCAACATTAATAAACAATCGAAATCATTATCATTTTTTTTTGTATTATTCGATAGATTAATGACACATGGAAAAACTACAACATTAGGTTTCATGAAAATGTAAAGTAAAAAAAGTATATTATTGGGTTTTTTCACTTATTTGATTGTTTTACTTTAAAAAAGAAAAATAAGTCAAAACAAATAGTATAAAAAGTAATTTATGTATTATTCTTATACATTTTATGATTGCAATTGCATGCCAATTTCACTTACAAATTTTACACAAATCATATTTCGATCATGTTTATGATTTGTTTTTTTCCTCATTTTAGGTTACGAAAGTTTGTAAGTAAATGGTAAAAGAACAAATTAAAATATTTATTTAATGATAAGAGTAATAAATTAATTATTCCAATCGTGTGAAAGGGATTCTAAAGAGAAGAAGAATAAGACGTTTATTATAGAAGTTTTGATTTTGTATATATATATATATATATATATATATATAATACTCACAAACAACTTGATACTTTAATAAATGATACTTTTAAAAGATTTATAGTAAAAATATATCAATTGAGTTATTATTATCTCAACATATCTACATCATGAAATCTTTACTACTTTTTTTTTTTATCTCAATTGTAATTTAATTGAGTATTAAAAAAAACAATTTTCAATAAAAATTATGAAACAACGGATGCATGTTAATGTTAACATTATTTACTTGCTTGTCTATACTCATATGACACTAACTTTTTTATGCTGATGAAAGGAAAAGTATGTACCTTTATAAAAGAATTTTCCATAGTCAGTCTGGTGTTGAGATTTACATATTACTATTACCAAATATATGAAATTTATCGTCGTATATATGAACAAGGTTATATAATTTCCGAAAAATAGAGGAAAAAAAATAATAAAAAGAAGATGAAATATTTCAGCATATCAAGAAATACTGAAAATCAGATATATTAGATAAACAAGTAATTAACTAACATAAATTGTAAAAATTCTGACATTAAGAAGGATTTATATTGAACGTTATTTGAGTGTGAGTGTGACACAATAATAAGGCAGAATCAATGCTAGGTTGAAAGAAAATTCAAAACAGATTCAGGTAAAAATAGATGCCTTAAATATTGAATTCTAGCATCTATTTGTTGGCAAGGTTTATTGACACAAAATGAACATTATATTTACTTGAGGATGACATACATTAATTTGCGAAAAAAAAACACACACAAACTTACACCTGTGATTTATACCTTGAAAATTACCCCAATTCCTCTTTTTTTTTTTTTCTTTTTTTTGCCAACGAAAGGGTGGGAGGGTTAAGTTGAAATAACACATAAGAAAAAGTGTTAAAAATTAAAAAAAAAAAAGATAGCTAGAAAATCTTATGGACATGCCAATCGTGTTACCATAATAAAGTTATAGTAGAAAAAGAAATTATTTGTTGTCCTCTTGG
Source organism: Nephila pilipes (assembly GCA_019974015.1). Classification (NCBI taxonomy): domain Eukaryota; kingdom Metazoa; phylum Arthropoda; class Arachnida; order Araneae; family Nephilidae; genus Nephila; species Nephila pilipes. The sequence goes on along the minus strand of BMAW01069248.1, from coordinate 468,236 downwards.
TGCTATTCCTTACAAATTTAATGATGATAAGAATAAGCATATTTCACTGAAATTAAAAACGTAAACACGCAATAGTTCAATAATAAAATTATTAATTAATCCTTTTTATATATACTAACATACATACATATATATATATATATATATATATATATATATATGTATATATATACATATATATATATATACATATGTATGTATATATACATATATATACATATGTATACATATATACATATATGTATATATATATATATATACATATATATACATATGTATACATATATATATACATATATATACATATATATACACTGGTTATCATAAATTAAGGAAAATTCACAAAAATCGCGATAACTCAAGAAATTACACATGGAATTTTATGAAACTTACCCACAATATACAACACATAGTAAGGTATTAAACAACATAAAAAGAAATTATCAGACATTAATAGTAGTATAGAAATTAGCACATGTATAAAATAAACAAATTGGAAGTATCGGTTTGCAATAGAAAAAGTACCTTTAATATGGAATATGATTGCCTCTAGAAGCAATACAGCACAAACAGCGATGTGTGATGCTTTCAATTATGCGGTCTATCAGTTCAATAGGAAGTGAGAGCCATTGCTCTTGTAAAGCAGATGCAAGCGCGGCAAGGGTCTGAGGGGGCGGATTGATGGCAGATACACGCCTCCCTAGAGCATCCCAAACGTGCTCGATAGGATTCAAGTCCGGGGATCGAGCTGGCCACTCCATGCGCGTAATTGTTTCCTGTTGAAGATAATCATCAACAATGCGAGCTCTGTGTGGTCTTGCATTATCGTCCTGTAACAGGAAGCAATCACCAATCGCCCCGGCATATGGGCGCACATAAGCATCAAGGATGTTGTCTCGATAAACCTGAGCATTCACGGTTCCCCTTGGAAAGACATGGAGGTCTGTGCGCCCTCCTAAGGATATGCCTCCCCAAACACAGACACTGCCTCTTCCGTATGCATCTCTTTCACGGATGTTTGATGGATGATAACGGGTCCCAGGTTCTCTCCATATCAAATAACGTCTACTGTCACTTTCTAGACTAAACCTGGACTCATCCGTAAAGAGAACAGGCCTCCATTGATCTGACGTCCAGTGGACATGTTGTCGGGCCCACTGCAAACGGTCTCTCCTATGGCGTGATGTGAGCGGCACGCAAATGGCTGGTCGTCTCGCATACAGACCACCTTCGTGGAGCCTTCTGCGCACAGTTGACGTTGACACCAACCTTCCGGTGGCTGCAGCAAGAGAGGATCTAAGATGTGTCGGAGTAGCGGTTCTATTCCTGCGTGCACTTAATGTCAAATATCGGTCATCGGCACTGGTCGTAACAGTTGGCCGTCCTTGACTGAACCTCCTAGATGCCGAATCTGTGGTTTGAAATTGCCTCCAAACTCTATGAACCACAGATGGACTCACATTTAGCCATCTGGCCACTTCTGATTGACTCTGCCCTGCCTCTAGTCTCCCGATGGCTCTCCATCGTAGTTCTTCAGGCAAATGATGCCTAGAGGTCATTATTACGAATTGGCTATCTCAGATTTTCAATGTCGCAATCACAGTAAAATTTGTGTGCTTTCTCTCAAACTTGGACTTTTATGCTCCAGGCAGATGACGTAAGCCGAGTGCAGCGTCACTAATTTGCATATTGCAATTTTACTCAGCTACTCTTAGTGGACAACATATGCAAATTTTGCACGGTTTGGCTTACTTTTGAAAGAGTTATCGCTATTTTTGTGATTTTTCCTTAATTTATGATAACCAGTGTATATATATATATATATATATATATATATATATATATATATATAAATAAATGAAAATTTATGAAAGAATAATTTAAATATTTAAAAAGACAAAAATCCAGAGAGAAATGTAAAAATGAAAGAAAAAATAAATGAAAATATGGAACCCAGCAAGTCAAAAGCAATTTCGGGCTGAGGACCGAATAAGCGGAGTTAACTAGTTTAATGGTACCAACCTTCCCCCCTTGCGACTTGGTAGGCTGAATTGGGAAATCCAAATTACAAAAGAGTTCAATATATAAAAGATGCAAAAATGTTCAGCGATAAAATCTACAAAAATAAAATCTATAATTCTTGGTAGGCTGAATTGGGAAATCCAAATTACAAAAGAGTTCAATGATTAAAAGATGCAAAAAAGCTCAGCGATAAAATCTACAAAAATAAAATCTATAATTCTAAAAATTATCAACAAATCAAAATATAACAATTACTTACAAAATTCAAAGAAATGAAGATTCAAATATGTGAGTAGTAAGATGGAATTTTCTTTAAGCTTCAAGATGGATATCACGTACTCAAAATGAAAAAATTCAACACGTCATCACCATATAAATTGAAAAAAGATTTAAATCATTGTTTGATTAATAATAAAGTGTAAAAAGATGCAAACTATTGGTTGGTAGTAAGTCGTATGGTAAAGGAGTATAATGGTCCAGAGAATGAGTAAAAATGTAAGTTGTGTAAATGTAAATAAATAAATAAATTCTTCACGGCTAGAGCAATAACAAGCCGACTTTGTGGTCCTATTGTTGTGTGGTGGATTTGAAAATGGATCGTGATTCACAAAGATGTTTAATATATTTGTGATGTATATAAGTATTTAAGAAATTAATTGGATAATCATGATCTAAACAGTTGTTGAAGAATTTTTCAATATAATTAAAATTTTCTATTTTATGTGTGGTTAATTTGTTTTTAAGTAATAAAAAATTTAATAAAATATTCCTATAAATAGATCTGTGTAGATTACTGTTCCAAAAAGGAATTTTGATTACATGAATTCCATGAAATCAAATTTCCTTTTTGGAACAGTAATCTTTGCGAATCGTGATCAATTTTCAAATCCACCACACAACAATAATTAGGTCCACAAAGTCGGCTTGTTAGTGGTCCAGCTGTGAAGAATTTATTTATTTATTTACAATTACACAGCTTACATTTTTACTCACTCTGGACCATTATACTCCTTTACCACACAACTTATTACCAACCAATAATTTGCATCCTTTTACACTTTATTACCATTCAAATAATGATTTAAATCTTTTTTCAATTTATATGGTGATGACGTGTTGAATTTTTTCATTTTGTGTATGTGATATCCATCTTGAAGCTTAAAGAAAATTCCGTCTTAAAACTCACATATTTGAATCTTCATTTCTGAATTTTTGTAAGTAATTTTTATATTTTGATTTGTTGATAATTTTTAGAATTATAGATTTTATTTTTGTAGATTTTATCGCTGAACTTTTTTGCATCTTTTAATCATTTAACTCTTTTGTAATTTGGATTTCCCAATTCAGCCTACCAAGTCGCAAGGGGGGGAAGGTTGGTACCATTAAACTAGTTTAACCCCGCTTATTCGGTCCTCAGCCCGAAATAGCTTTTTGACTTGCTAGGTTCCATATTTTCATTTATTTTCTCTTTCAATTTTACATTCCTTTCTGGATTTTTGTCTTTTTAAATATTTTAAAATATTCTTTCGTAAATTTTCAGTATATTTATTTCATACATTCTTTTGGTTGCTTTGCGCCTAATTATGTGTGGATTTTTTGAATAATGATATCTTTATGATTTTATATATATATATAAATTTAGCTTTTTGAAATTTAATGGATAGTAAAACTGGAAATTATGTAGAATCTGGCAACTTGTTGGAATACAACACTTTGTTGAGGATTCGAACGCCCATTCTTACGCGGCAAAATAAGAATTAAATGTTTTGTTATACTCGTATATGAATTAACTTATTATGAACTGTGCTTGATATGTGATACGAAAGTAATCTTCGGGATACTAAATCATAAGCGTTGCAGTAGTGAAGAGAAATCAATGCATATTCAGATTACTCATGAAATAAGTTTGTGTCTATAAGTCACCTATTGTATAAAAATAATAATAACTCCTGATCGTTCGACATATATTTATTTCATCCTGACTCTTGTTTAATCACACATGTAGTTTTCTCAAATGCATATGAAAATAACAATAAATAAAAATTACATATACAAGGTGCCTTTTACATCAGTTTTTAATTATTTTATCGAAGATGTTTTAATGGAAAGATATAGACTATCTGAATAGCTCTGAAATATTTATTACTTTTTGTGGGTATATTTGATAGAGTGGTCTTATTTATAAATTTTCAAGTCACAATTCGAGCTATTTGTTCACCTGGCCTACCCACATCAGAAGAAACCTCCTAGTGTCAATAACAATAGTTGACTTCTGGAAATGCTTTAGCTGGATATGCTTTGAAGGATGAAATGTGTGGTGCTTCAATGGATACATGGCCTCTGAAATGTTTCTGGAAACGGGCAAGTCGACTTTCAAGCAAATGGGACTCTATGATAGCTTCAAACGAGACAATTTCATTCTGTTCTATAAGACTATCAAGCAATTATTGTATATGTGAAAGCTATGAATCTTTAATTCAAGGCAGGATAATATTGAAGCATTGTAGAGCTGAATATATCTCTCGGCAATTCTCAGCAGTCCATGTTGGCAAGTTGTCAGTCAATTCGGTCACCCGATAAGTCATAACTGTCTAGCAGAGCATCCCCATCACACTGCAATTTTCATGACCCCTAAATGCCCTCTCTATAATTTTGTGGATCGAATGAATTGAGACCATCTACGTTGTAGTGCATCACTTCAAGGCGACTCATAAGCAGTGTTTTACAGACGTGCTAGAGAAATTTTGAAGCAATGATTTATTTCGGTCACATCTTTTTTTTGTTCTAGTTCTTACTTTTGTGTTTTGCTTTACCTTTGTAACATTTAAAAAAATATATTTACGTGAACCAAATTTAAAATTGAAAGGAGGTTTCTTGAAATGAGTAGAATTGATGTGAAAGATTAATATCATGCTGGATGTCTTAGCAAAAAGAACATATGTTGCAAATGTGCACAGTTTTATGGGTAACATGTGTATACATTAATATAATATTATCACCTTACTCATGTTTCACCATGAATTAACGAAGTGGTAAGATTATGCATTTCATATATCGACAAGTAAGAGTAAATGTATTATGAAATATAAATAATAAGATTCAAAAAGCATTTGTTCAAGAAAGGCTTAAATTAATAACGTTGGATTTTTAACATTTACAAATAAAAAAAAAATGAAATACTTGATTTTCAAAAAAAAAAAAAAAAAATTTGATTCATTTGGTATAATATATTTGTTCTCTGTCAAAAACTGTTGCATTTTTTGGTTTTTGTCTCTCAATAGCTTAACATATTTTTTGAAACTGTTAGACATTTAACGATGCAAAACATATTAAAATAAAAACAATAAAATACGTCTATGTAAAAAAAAATCATTTTTAAAGCTACGATATCTTGTTTCAAAGCATACCACATTCTTACTACAGGAGATATTGGTAAGTTTTGGTTTCTTACGATGATTAATTACTTCCGTGATGAATAATGTAAGAGAAGAAAAAAGAAGAAAGGGACAAAAAAATGATTTCCTTCTACAAGTTTACGGAGAAAAAAAACTTCCTAAATACTCAAAAGGCTTCCGAGTTAAAGATTTGAGGTAGTTTTCGAATCATTACAAGTTCCTCTCAAAAATATCCACATTTTTTTTTCTCCTTAATAATCATACCCCGAAGCCGAGAAAAATTCCCCTTTGGCAACCAGGTATCATTTTGCTGTTTTCTTCGGATTCACCTATACAACGACCTTACTTCTTTAACTTCCACATTTCCTCTTCGCCAGGCATAGAATATACACACTTTTTTCTTTCTTCTTTTTACTTCATCGTCCCTCAACTGTTCATCTTTTCTACTTTTCTATTTCCCCAGGCATTAGATCTTTCAGCATCTTCATCAGCTCTCTGCCTCTCCTAATCCCTTGAGCTCGAAGATGAAGCAAGCATTTTATGCTCCAGAGGAGCCGAGGGAGATGCAAGTTCCAAAACGAAAAGATGATTCGATTAAATATGAATGATTGAAGAAGGAATGCATGAACGAGTGTTTGAATGAGCGACAAAAGCAATGCGCAAAAAAAAATGAATGTGTACGTGGTATGAAAAATGAAGTCTAGCTTTGGATACTCTTTTTATCACTTTTATTTCATTATGCTGCCACTTTTTTCCTTTATTCTTTTCTTTTTCTAACTAAACCCTCTTCTTTTTCTTTACTCGGAACATTTTGTGGGCAAGATAAGTGTTTTGTCTTCTTACCTCAGTTGAATGGAGGTTGCGGTCTGAAATCTGCACTTGTTGTTCTTTCTCAAACATTGAAAAGAACGGATTTAAGGATTAAATCGCAGAAATTTCTCTCCTTTTTCTTGAGGAAAAAAGAATTATATTTTTTTGTTTGAGTGCTTCGCATATCTGAATATGCTTGGGTAGTCATTTAATAAGTGCTTAAAATGAGATTTGGAAATAATGACAAATGAAAGAAATAATTGTGGAATATGAATTTTGTTATCAGCGTTCAAAAAATAATCGCTGTAGGCATTTGTATAAGTACTTTGATTTTTTCCTTCTTAACTCTGTATTCTTGTATTGTTTCCTAATTGTAAAAAATTATAGTTATATAAATAACGTATAAAGCTTTATTTATTTATTAAATACTGGTAAGATATATATTTATTATGATTTTTAAGTACTGAAAGGATACAAAATAATTCTGTTAAAAATCTCGTTTCTTGCTCCGTCATACAGTTGGCAGGATCAGGATTTGGCGATACCAGCGCGAATTCATATATCTCTCCTACCAAAGAAGAAAAAAATTCAGGCTGGTTTGTGGTGAAACAATGGAAAGGGAATGTTTTCCGAGATACACTGGACCACTTTATATCTGAAGACACAATTCTGAACCACGATGGTTACCTCAACATCATTGTCGATAATTTGATTTAATTTATAGCTACAATTTTCCCTTATAAAAGGGGTCACTTTTTAGCAGGACAATGCATCTTACCACCGAGAGCGATCAGTCTCATATGGATTTGAGAAACAACAATAATAGTTTAGCCTGCTTTCATGGCCAACTCAGTATACTGATTTCAATTCTGTTGAGCATTTTACGAACGAAGTCGTAAGATCCCTTTTAAGATAGGAAACGCCAACGTCTATTCTGAACTAACTTTCAGCTGTTATTAAGACAACAAAGACAAACATTCCTGAGAAACTTGTTCAATCCATGCCAAGAAGTGTGGAATGAATCGGTAGCGGGAAGGAATCACACAGAGTAAGCAAAAAAAGTCGCAATAGCAGGAAATAGCCTCTAATTTCTTGCGCGATCGCCTCTCTCAGTCTCCGTCAGGATTCTCCCTCATCTTCTCTTTTTCTCCCTTTTAAGTCCTCTGGTAGGGCTATCTACCCCCCTTTGACTTATTTTCACTTTTGAATGGGCTATTCAATCACAGATAAACTCCGTTTTTGCCCCCCTCCTCAACACCTTTCGCTCTTATCGGCCAATATCAGTTTAACCCACGTGCACGCAAATGTCGGACGTCAAACGGCTAGGCCCTAAATCCCCATATATATCAATGCCATGGGTCACAATACCTCTCAAAGAGAAATCAACCCTGCCACTCCTGTGTAGCATAATCAGGTGTTCATGAATGTAGTTGACCAAAGCCGATGACCCCAGATTTGGCTTATTTATTGCTTTGGAGTAGCAAACTTATTATTATGACTTTGAATGGGAAGTTGGGTACAAAAACGGGAGTTTAATGCAAAAACCTTTGACGGGAATTATCTACAGCCTAAGTTACAATATATATATATATATATATATATATATATATATATATATATATATA
>BMAW01069248.1:409838-460374 GCA_019974015.1 Nephila pilipes | reverse complement strand
ATATATATATATATATATATATATATATATATATATATATATATATAATATCTCAGTCACATTACAAAATAATTTATATAACCAATTAAAATTATATTGATGCAAGAATTAAAACATAAGAATATTTTTAAAAAATAATTGTAAAGAAAGTTTACAATTTTTTTTTTTTTTATTGTTGAAAAAGAATAAGAACTAAAATAAATTTTTATTTGCCTAAAGCCTGGAGCAAAGTAAATTTTTAGAAAGAAATCAAATGTGTGAAAGAATACTGAACGTATACAAATTGCAAGAAAATAACTAGGAAGGCATGAAAAAGAATGAAACTCTGGAAAGAGAAAACAAAACAAAAAAGTAATATAGCATTTATAAATTCTGAAACTAGATTTTGACAAATTAACGGGATAAATATAATTTACAGCCTCAAAAATCCGAAAAGAAAAAAAAAAATTATAAACCTATATTGATATTCTATGTTCGAGGAGGTAGAAAAAATCTTAATCAAAAAGAAAAAAACAGGCTTAAAATGAACTCAATTTTCTAATTATTATACTTAATATTACCCTTAATAAAATACGTAGGAAATTCTATTTCAGGAAAAAAAAATTTTAAATTTTTCAGGTTATTGTAAATATCCTGTTTTGTAGTTTCAACTCTAATGTCATGTAAGATTTGATTATGAATAATATTCGTGTGCTATATTCAGACTTAATAAATTCCCAAGTAAGGGAAATATATCAATCGAAATATAATAATAATAATAATCAAATTCCTTTTTTTCATATACATTATTACAAATTTTATTATCTTCTATTCTTAAGAAAATATCTAAATATTTCCTTCCTTTATATTAACTTTTTTTTACAATAGATTTAAAAGCTCTTAATAAAAAGACAATAAATGTTATAATCAATATTACTATTAATTTAAAAGAAAATATCATAATTAATACACCTGAACGTTCTAAAAGTATCATAATAAGAAAAAAAATCATAAAAATTTTAAATACTGGCTGAACAATCTCTTGTACACTAAACTTGAGGTATATTGTCAATCTGTATATAAAGCTCATTATTAAAAGTTATATATTTTTTTAAGACTGACTAACAAATTTAATTTTCATATATCAAGATCATCTTTCAGTCCTCTCTCTCTCTCTCTCTGTTTATATATGATGTTACAAGATGTCCACGCAAGTTCTATATCTCCACTTAAATTTGAGAACGGTGACAGCTATTGGCTTAAATATATTGCATGAATATATTAAAATGACTGTGTGGTACACAGTGAGATTGGTTGCAGAGCCATCTGGTAGAAGTCCACGGAAATTAGCATTCTTATTTCGAAAGAGATAAGAGAGTGAAAAAAAATATTCCGTTACAAAATAGTCAGATACAAAGTTGTTGAACATCCTGGATTTTGTATCAAAAAACACCTAGTAATGATAAGGACAAATTATGTAAATACACATAAAAATGCCAAGAACAAAGTATATAAATACACATAATAATGTCAAAAATAAAATATGTGAAATTCGCATTTTCTTTTGTCGCGATTTCCTAAACCTGTGACGTGAACATCGCAGACGAAACGAAAAGAAGATTATCTTCTTGACATAAAGTTACTCCTTAGAAGTTGTCTTCTTTAGGTAGGTACGGATATCATGACCCAGATATAAATTAGTAATATTTTTCTTTCCCATAAGGTTTATTGTGTTTTGTAAATATGGATAAAGAACACTAAGGGATTCCCTAGTGATTCTTCTGCATTTTGAATCCTTTTTGTCCATAAATTTCAACCTTACCCCCCATTTGTTTTCTAATGTCTTAGTTCCAGATTCACATTATTTGGAGTACCATAGCTAGATTTGGCGCTTGCGATATAAGAACCAACTTCCACTCACTTTACCAAAAATAATTGGTGTTGCAGTTCAGTGGTTAGAGGTGTGTGATGATTGAAGTGACTATGATTCGATCACTATGGCAACAGGCTTTATCGGCTGTGTTTAAAAATAAGTTTCATGACTGTATGTCGTTCATGAAAATTCGTCCCTTAAGATCCAGCAACTCAACTCTGCCTGTATTTGGAAGCAATAAGGCGTTATGACTTTTTCTTGAACCAGTTAGAAGTGACGCCAACGTTGTTGGAAGATGTAATATTGGTGGTGGAAGTATTCTTTTCTCCCCAAATAATGTACACTCGACAGAACGCACATTATTGGGTGTAAGAAATTGCATATGTCACTTTAAAGTTCAACATCAAGTAATTAATGTATGGTGCAGAATTTTTAATTGTAGGCTCATAGACCCTGTATTTTACGAAGTCACTGAGTTGGAGCACGATACTTGGAACTCTTACGAGACGTAATAGTCGATTGTGTTGAGAATCTGCCATTGCTTCACTTTCGAAATATATTGTATCCTTCCGCTTAAGACATTAAAAGTAACCTGTTGGAAACATTCCAACATCAATTCATCAAGTATGATAGTTGCATAGAATGGCCTCTAGGCCACCTGTTCTGATCACAGTGGACTTTCTACTAATGATATACTTTAAACTTCAGGTTGTCTGATTCTGTAGTACCTTAAGAATCGTGTCAGCAGTATATCTCCTGCTATGCCACAAAAAGGGCAGCAAGAAATAAAATAAAGGAGTTGAGGTATAAGAGAGACTGATCATGAGTCGAGTCGTTTAATATTTTTTCAAGGTAATTAAGTTATACACTTTTTCTAATAACGCGAAAAATTCCCCAAAGAAATTATGAAATAATATGAAGAAACATAATATGTATTTTTATGATGATTTAATTAGCTGTAACCCGTGAAAATTAATTTATTGCTCAAAAAATGTGAAATAAATGACATAAAATATCGCAAAATATAATGAGAAGAGTTCACAGTTGTAAGAACTCTTATTTTATAATAAATGTTTATCATTAAAGAATAAGAGTACAAAAATATATTCATATCATATTCGGTTGAAAGTATACCTAGTATAGAGAATGTGACAATGGACTAAATATACAGAATCACGCGATATCTACAGAAGCAAACCGGAGTGGTCTGTATTAACTTAGGGTTTCCTATAACCTAATCGTATATATATCCTGTATATCCACTTTATTTCAATTTATATATTTAATATTATCATATTTCTTACAATATTCAATTATTTATATTCAGCAGCAAATAATCTGAGCTTATTTTTATGTATCTATTGTCTTATTCTCGATTGATTGGGTAGTTAAAATGTCTTTAGTTAAGCTAAGCTTATTTAAACTTACTTCCGGCGTTTGTTTGTATTCTCATGATATAAGCGTAAAGATATTTTCTGCTTCAAAAAGACTCAATTTCGAACTGTTAATCACCATTGACTTATTTTCACCTTTTTGTTTTGATTAAGATTATTGCCTATTTCAAATTAATTCCTTCCTAAATATTTTTACGTATCAGCAAATCATCAGTTGATTCTAACATATTAAAAATAAAGACGATATTTATTATAATTAGTATTGTAATTATTCTAAGCCGTCTGAAAAAAGTTAATTTTTAAAATCTAACTAAGCTCTTCTGAATTATAGTATCTTTCATGTATTAAAGACTTTTTATTTATTAGACTGGTTCTGTTCCGATAGGTGTAGTTTTGTACCTAGAATTGTAGTTTTTTTTAAGATTTGGGCGAAGTCCTTGTTTGTTGGGGCCACTTGGTGAATTCTTAGAAATCACGCCAAGATGGCGAAAAAGAGAGTATTTCAAACCCGAGGCTTCTAAGAGCGACAAAATATGGCTTCGTCTGTAGAAGATCATTTTCATTAATTGCATTTAGTTTAATTTAATTAAAATTAAAGAAAATCAGTAAAATCACTTAGAATATTCAATGAAGAATGATTCGATATCTTTATCCTAGAGCAATTCAAAATTTCGATTTTTGTATTATTTAAGGTGAAAAAGAATGTAAAACAAAGTTTTGGGATGATTTCTTATTCAATTAAAAAGTAGTATATGTAGTAAAATGTAAGTTACTTCAGTTTATGGGGCATAAAACATTTCACAAACGCAGTGCAAATCAAACTAATACCAGACTTGTTTACATCGGTGGGTATCACGTGATCAAGCTATCATGTGATCAGGATGTCATATGAATTTAGTCCATTCACGAACAATCAGACTAATATTATAAATGCAACTTTAACTTTATCAAATTATGTTTCTCTACATATAGTTTGAATAATCTATTATTATAGTCAAACTCTACACATAAATGGTGATACCAATAGATTAACTAATGAATAGTCATTGTAATCTTTATATGGTAATTAAATGATAACACATGATTTCATGTCAGTGACATCAATATAAGCGATTTAGCTTATAAACACTATTATTGAAAATGTGATTTAGCTTTAAGGTGGGATAATTACGTTAGGAATTCTCCTAGTCATTTTATTAATGAATTCCTTGCAATGATGTCGGTATGAAGCTTTTCATGAAATAAGTTTTTCTTGTGATTCAATTGCATTAACTACCGTAAAAGAGACTTGAGTACACATAAGCAATTGAAAGAAATATCCATGTATAAACATTGCACTATTGAACACCGTTTTTTTAAAAAATCCGTATTAATTTAAAATAAATTGGAAACATTAAATGGTATTTCATTTTACTGTAGCCTTGATAATGGAAATGACAAGGAATGGGTTATGCAGCTAGCGATGTTTAAATCAAGCTGCATGTTCGAATTCTGATTCATCAAAATTACATTTAGTAGAAAAACGAGATTCGTTGCATGTAGCATGAATAGAGAGATACTAATTGAGGCATCATGATACCGGATAAAACCAACCATACAAAAGAGCTTACCCTTTATATCTGTAGAAGGTCATTGACCATACATTTGGATGGTGTGGAGGATTAGAGTGTTGTCAGTTTAGATGTGGTACTTTAAATTAACTGAGGGTCATAGTTACTTGGTATTTTGTTAGTTGTCAAACTTGTTACGCTTAAGTGTACCATTAATCAAAACAATCATCTAACTGAGGTGTCCTCTTAGTCCTATAACTCTAATTTGAAGTTATGAGTTTCGTTACCATAATGTAGTTGTGATAAAATTAAATTAAAACAACCAGTTACATATTTAAGACAAAATCTAGCGATGTTGTTGTGTCATAAATTCGAGTCCCGATTCAATAAATCATTCGTCGTATAAGGAAAGGGAGGGTGCTATAAACTAAACTAAACGAAATTTCAGGAAGAACTTTTTATTCGTTATTCATGAAAATAATTTAATTAAAATACCAAATTTTTTGTAGCTCAGATAAAATACTTATTTGAAGTCTACCGTCCAGTCCTACTTATTATGGCTATTTATACACGATTTGTTTCTAAAGAAGATAATTATATATTCTACAGTACTTTTAATGAAAGCTCCATTATGAAATATTTCATATTTTCCTGGATTGATGCAGATTCAAATCTCCTAGTCCCAATTGTGTATGATTACTTAAAAACCAATTTGATTCAAGTGATGAATAAATAAAAAGTAAAAACAGGCCAATTATTAAGTAATTATAATGTTTTTAATTATAATTTTGCTTTGTTCTAAGCTAACAATAGAGGGTTGAAATACTGACTAGTCTATATACTAGGATAGAAAGATATCAGCTCAGGTACATTCAATCCCAAATTTCCCTTAATGAGCTCACAAACACTTAGCAGATAGCTGGGCTCATGCTTTAAATCTAACGAGACTCCGAGCACTCACGCTGGCATGATGTGGAAGTTTGAAGAATGGGTTGCCAGTTCTAGTGTCCTCGTCATCCCTTGATAGGGGTTCAAAATTATAAGGTTCGACGTTCTCGTGTTGCCTCTTAGTACAACGTTAGTAAAATAACCCATCGATCAACCAATAAAGATCGTCATGAAAAAGGATTCAATCAGGTTAAATATGTTGGGATTCTGAGTCCACACTTTAGCATAGATGTAAAGAACAATCTAACAGATCAAGGTGGGCTTCATCACCTGACAATGATTACAAATCACGATGAGTTTGGGCTTTGTTATCGGACATAGTATGGAACTGAAATAGGCAGCGGAAAATGTTTTATATACTAAGAAAATGAGCCACACAGCTCGAATATTCTTTTAATTTCACCGTGACTCTAAATTACGAAATCCTTCACCCAAACCCCTCAGGAAATTCTAGAGCGATTTTAATTTCAGCTAAATACGTTTTAATTGATGCGTCAAAATTGTAACGAATTAACCGAGTTGATAAAAAATAGTTAGAAATAGACCTAAATGTTCACAGTCTGTAGAACAAGAGATAGTCTTGTAGAGATCCAGTTCCGTGTAATTGTTTGGATCGGCTTAAGGTAAAGGAGGAATAAAAGGGTAACACAATTAGTAGCATATACCCTTCCCCTGAGAATTCTTCCTTGAGTGACCATCACTTTAGAACTCCACACTCGGGCAGTCCCGTCGCTCGGACCGACTCAAACGGCGCTGCATGGTTAATTTTACCATTAAGTAAATTACGAAAGCCCCCCTGATCTCAATTGACAGAGCGCTCCGACCATTATAACTCAGTCATTAAGCACAGGGGCTCCACGGAGACATTCAAGTCGGTCCATGGAAACGCTGCAGCGTTGGAAATTAGTGGGTTAAAGTTCCACAGTTGGTTCAGATTCGCCCATTCGCTTACAGACTTGCCATTTTGCTAATTGAAGGGTTTCCACCCGCCGTTTTAATGATTTCATTAAGCTTCGCATGCGTTTATAGTCGAAGAGGGACTGAATATGAGGAAGACCTTGATCTTTGGCTAGACTTCTTGTTCGTTGCCCTAAATATGTGCGAATTAGAACGTTTGGATTAAAATTGGAATAAATTAATTCAAGTTTAGGTGTTTCCAAATGAGAAGTGAATTCCAAATCGGAAAGAGTAATCAGATCTGAGCGGGAAAACTAATTTCAAATTGAAATCGTTACATGACGATATTGTTTTAATGTTGAAGGATGCTATCTTATTACGTTAAATTAATTTAATTCAGATGTGAATGTTGTGATGTGGAAGTTAGGAATGGAATGCTTTTCCGAGTGTCTTGCTTGTCATTTCATTATTATAGGAAATTTCTTTATTGCTTACAAAAATTTCAAAATTCCTTTAACGTATATAATTCTTCAAGAAATCTCTAACATGTTTTTTGTTGTTGTTGTTTAACACGTTTTTATGACGTTACTTATATCTATGGAATGACATTAAAATCTGTTCTCACTTATTTAATAATGCAAAGTTCTATGTAAGGCCACAAAAGACATTAAGTATTCTTTTCTTTGTAGTTCAAGTGAAAAAATTTTTCTTTCTTGAATATTTGATGAATTATCTTCATGATTTTAATTTCGTGGTAGGTTTTTCTTGAGTGACTGAATGTTTATTAACATCACACTAAGAAGCCATATGAGGTCTGTTGAAGACAGGCAAAGTAATTTTGATCCACGGTCAAGTGACGAGGACAACACCTAAGATGGCACTCCTGCTTGCTTCAAGTTCTCACTGTGCAAGTGAGAGCTCTTAGAATTGAAGATTTTAATGTGCATAAGTTCGCCTACTCAACGTTTATTTAGTTGTTTAAGGGATCGAATCTACAACTCAACGAAAGCAATGCTTGCAGGAAGCTTGTGATCATGAACTTTCGGATGTTATAGCAGCAATAAATTTGTCATGGTTCATTGTCTAAATTCTGAACAATATGCAGATGAGGAGAGTTGGGTGCACTCTCAGATGTTGACTTTAGTATTTTATTGAAGTTAATGTTTTGAAGTATATTAGCTGTAGTTATTGTATCAGACAGAAATAAATAGCTGGATAAACGGTAGCTAAATAAACAAAAAAAAATTACTCGTTCGAATGAGCAGAAGTGGTAAATGTCTTTTTCCCTACATGTTATTACTTTTGAATTATTATATCATAAATTTTATTTATTTTAAAACTAAACGTGCGTGTATTCATTCTAGTTTATTTCATTTCTAACAAATTTTTTTCGTTTGTGAATATTGATTGTGTTCTATAACCCCTTTTAATTAATCATTGAATTAAATTATTATGAATTGTTTGTATATCGCATTCAATTTTCTACATAAATGTCATTTCTTTAATTGAAAAATAAGAATTTTTCATAGTATAAACATCTTGCTGAATCTGGTCAGAATATTATCGTAATGAGCTCAAAACTTTTGTCAAAAGTTTTATTTTTCTTTTTCCATCTTGAATGTTTTTCCGATTAATTCCATCTTCTTACTTCATAACATTATTGGAAAAATAATTTCCACAAAAGTAATACATCGACATTTCTTTTTTCAAAATAAAGGGCTTAAACTAATTATATCGTATTGGTACTTTAGCTAATAAATGATTTAAAAATATTCCTTGTGTGTGTGTTTTCGCACACTTAATTACGTATGGTAACGAATTTATTGCATTATAAAGCGACAAGTCAGTTCTATTAATTCTCTATACAAAAGATTATACTAGATTTGTTAAATTGGATTATTATTGAGTTGTCGTCGTATGCGTTGTTAAGCAATTAGTAATGAATGGAATCATTATAGTAATAAATTATTAGTGTTGTAATGCTTAATGTTATATTACCTATGGATTTAAAATATTACAGACTATGGATAGGTATTGTTTTGGATACATTTACACATAGTATGGTAATTATGTAATTAAAAAATTCAAATTAATTTGGGTTTGTGTGATTAAATTGGGGCGAGACTTAATTTTTATACGCTGGAATAATTTTGTTTAAAACATTCTTCGCTTAGTATTTCTTATTTAGTGAACATTGAAAAGTTCCTGAATAGCTTCCAGTAGTGCCATGTAGAAGTCAGGAAAATTTGTTGAAATTCTCATCGCTTGACAGGTGTTCGAAATTGATAGGTCATCTATAGCTTTCGTGTAGTTTCTGGTGCAATATTTGTGTATGCCCTGGTATTCACCTAATTTTATCCAATAGAATTTAAAATAGAATTAAAGCATAAAAATATTAACTAAAACCTTCATACACTGTCATATCAGGCTCTTATAACCTGAATCAAATTCAATGTATGGGAGATACGTATATTTATACGACATTATTTCAAATATTCGAATTCAAATCCGGATACCATACATATGACATCGGATTACCTAGGCTTAAAAAGAACATTTTTGTCCTAGTCGCATATTTATTTCGACATAATGCAGATTTTATCATTCTGGGAAAAAACATTTCCTACTACTATAAACAAAATAAAATAAGAACCCCCAAAAAATTTCAACTCAGATATCTCCCCTCATTAGATAACAATCCGATTGGTGCATTTCTGCATCAAATCTCCGTTACAAGACAAAAAAGCCCCAGAAATATAATAACAAAGACTTTAAAACGGGGACTGCACATCTAAAAAAAAAAAAAAAAAAAAGGAACGAAATGCGATGACTTCCGTGAATAATAACAAGAAAAAAAGGAAGTAAATCTATGAAAACCCTAAACAAGATGGACCCTTAAAAAATACAAGAACAAAAACTGAAAAAAGAGAGAGTATCTGGTTAGAAGATGCAGATTGAAAAGGTGTATGGCCGTTTCAAATCCCGGCTCTGCTGAAGGAAGTGCGAAAAAATACGATAAGAGGATGGGGCTACAAGGCAGCAGAGCTGATTCAGGTGGAACAGGGGCGTCGCTTTTATTATTTATCCCGGATGTTTTTGTCTCCCTGTGATTGAAGTATGGAGAGGGGCTGAGATACTTTTTAAAGCCTCCAACAATGTTATATTTCGAGGGGATGGTGTTGCTGCGCTTAAGGCTTTTCGTCGAATAATCTTCTGGATTTGGAACATCTGAATTATATGATGTTTTCGAATGTGTTCTGGATATTGATCGAGTGAATTTGGTTCAGAAAAGAGATTCTGACTTTGAATGAAGCAGTATTTATAAGAGTTTTTGGTGAAAAACGTGTAAGAAGATTTGTGTTATGATTTATATATGTTTTGGATATTTAGACGAATTGCTATGTATCTTTTTTTTGGGGGGGGGATTAAAAAAACATTTCTAATAGTTTCTTCCTCTAACACATTTCTGAAGGACAATATTTTTAGTATATTTTTAAAATTGCATGAAAAGATTTAAAATGATGTGAATATTACACATTTATTTTCATGGCAAAAAAAGATAAAGTAATATTCTTGTAGCTTTAATTTTAATAATTATTCCTTTTGCGTAATATGAAATTTAAAATTAACTTGCGATTAAAACAAATCCTGTGCTTTAACTAAGATGTCGTAAAACCAAATCTCAAGGGCCAAATCCAGCCTACGAGTTGATATTTTATTGTTGTTTTATAATTTATTAACTGAGTCGCCAAGAAGAAAACTCTTACGATTAGGACATTACCAAAAACCCTTTACTGTGGCACCAAATTTATCTGAATAAAATATTCACAATCATTTTATATTTATAAATTAAATAGAAGTTTCAAACATTTAAAAATTGAAATTCATATTTGATTACTAATATATAATGTGTGAGCTGGTAAATTTAAATTAAAACTTTAATAACGCAATAAAATACTATAAATATATTTTTTGTTAAACGATAATTAAAAGATAAATAAATGAGATAATTAAATCACAGAGAAAGATTTTCAAGTGTTAGAAACCAAATAGTAATATTCCTTTTCCGAAACAATATTTTGAAGAAAGCTTTGATTTCTATATCTTATTTTCTGAAGTTCTGTGTTGTACGTATAATGCAGAAAATTTCGTAACTTCTGTATATAATATGGTTGAAATGCAGAGAGAATTCAATATATTTCTATGGGTTCTTTGAAAACAGATTCTCTATATGTTTCATTCACTGGTAGTCTGGTAGATGAGATACAGCAAAGCCTGTTTGTGTGTGAAGCATTGTCGAACAGTCGTTGAATATGTCTCCTAGTAAGTTTATTACCACATATACAAGGACAAATAAAGCATTTTACTTGGAAGGAAATATTCAGAACTAGTCGCA
This sequence comes from Nephila pilipes, assembly GCA_019974015.1. Classification (NCBI taxonomy): domain Eukaryota; kingdom Metazoa; phylum Arthropoda; class Arachnida; order Araneae; family Nephilidae; genus Nephila; species Nephila pilipes. Next base: position 449,337 of record BMAW01069248.1, on the reverse strand, counting down.
TTAATTTTACACACTCCTAAGGAATTTATTTCTAATATTTAATTTTATAGTATTACAAATCATCATAGAGAAAGAAATTGAGTATTACCTATAGCATTTCAAAGAAAATATTATCAAATCTTGAAGCTTGCTTGTATAAATTATTTTCGTTACATGCATTTAACTGTCTTTCAAATTATTTATTTGAAAAAAATATAAACTAAAACTTATATGACACTTTGGAATGAATGGAAACATTTTTAAAGCTGGTTTCATATAAAATTGCCAGTTTAGTGAAAATAATACTTTTTATGAATTAAGTTTTATGTTTGATGGGCTTTGTAGATAAAGTTTTACTTTATAATTATTTTAAGTAATATTGAAAGATTTTACTAGAATTGGTGCAGACATAACTTTAGTATTAGTCACTAAGATTGACCTGCAATAATACTAAGGATAATTGAAATTTTGAACAGAAAAAAATACACGCTATAACACAAAAAAAATTGATGATTTTGTTTGATATCGAATTAAATGGTTTCTTTAAAATATCTTATGTATTTCCATTGCTACATGGATGAATCATGTCTTATATATATCATAATAAAAACAACACATATTATTTTCAATGAATGAATCAAAGTTTTAAGATCTACTACAAAGAAAAATGAGTTTATTTAATCACAAGTTTACATTTCTCACTTTATAAAGTTAAAAGTAATGGAAGTCATATTTTCGCATTTAGATATGTAACTGTTTATGTAAAAAGTCACATTTATTTACATAAATAATAATCTACGAACAATTAATAATCAACAGATGTATTAGCATTTTTGTATCCTGTACTCAACTTCAATCAAATCTTACTTAAATTTCATTGTATTTACAATTCTCAAAGTATGCATATAACTTATAAATATAGTATTCTAATTATACCGAACATAATTTCAATTTCAAAATTTGAACGTACAAAATTTATTTAGTTTCAAAATTCAAATTCACCTTAATTTTTATTCAAATATCGAGCAACATCTGAAATTTATGAGTGTTGATTAGAAATAAAATTCGTCCACATTGAAAAATAACCTCATTTATAATGTGGAATAAATTATCACTCCGGAAGATTAATTATCACTAATTATCACAAAATTTACTGAAGTAAATTTTGAGGAAAGTACCTAACAATCCTAAAACACTGCATTGTGAGAAAGACACTATTATATATACAGGATTATTCAACATGATTTACCAAAAGTCTAAATTCCATTGTTTTAAAAATGAACTACACAGAAAGATATTTTAATACATGAATATAAAGGGAAAAGATAGGAGTTTATTTTACAATTGTTCTATATAGCTTCCTTTAGTTACACGTATCACGCCCATTCCATATGCAAATTTCTGTCAAACACGGTCTATCAGCATCAGATAATGTTTGATGACACAAACACTTTGTTCTTTACAAACCCTCAAAGGAAGAATTTGCATATGGGTATCAGGTTATTAGACATGAAAATCACACATATGGTGATTTAGGTGGCCATTTGTGTAACATCAAGGCATCTGGTCACCAAAACAAACTTTGAAGTTACTCCAAGAAATTTTCTAGAACAGCTTTTGAGTAATAGCTTCATGAAGAACACATGAGGGATATTTATTATTCACAGCATAAAACCTTCACGATTTTCTTTGCATTCATGTATTGCTTATCATTCTGTGTAATTTTTTTCTGAAAATATGGAATTTTGAAATGGAATGAATCGCTTTGAATAACTTTGCATTTTGCTTTACGGTATGTACAATTAAAATAAGTTTTGTATTTAATTAAAATTTAATTAAATACAAAATTTTAAAAATTTAGATTTAAAAATTATTTCTGATTATTCCGTTATCGTGATTAATACATCAATGGAATCAACAAAGGGCTCTCCATTTTTAACAGCAAAACTTAAAAGGGGAAATTTTTATGTCTTATTTTTATGTGTATATTTTTATGTGAAGTATTTTCAATGTCTTAGGTACCTTATATAGGTTATTATCATTATATATATATATATATATATATATATATATATAAATAAATTTTCCTATTGGAAACTTAAAATTTATTTAACTAACGCTTTATTAAATGCCCACGAAATTGGAATATTTTTCTTGTTTGAATAAACTGAGTTAACGCAAGTCATCCTTGACATTTAAAACATCAATAAAATTAAACAAGTAAATTCACTTTCAAATTAATCATAAATATTGATTTTTTTTTTTTTGGTCAACACTATACGATTATCTTTAGCAACAGTAGAAGACGAATGGGGATGGTCGATCTGTGTTTTTGAATCTAGTTCTCACGTCAGAATAATATGGAATATCATCTAAGATGTACTAACAATTTGTCAGTGGTTCAAAATTAATGAGATCCGTTGCCAATAGCTTTCGTGTTGTTTCTAAGTAGAAGATGAACAAATCAATCAATCAATATTGATGGAATTGAATCTAAGAAAATTGTTTTTACTTTTCTTGCCAATTTGATGTCCATTTGTTAAATAATATAGGCTGATGAGTGATATAGTAAGGTGCTCAATAGTTTCTATAAAAAATAATGAACTGGATTATATTTTATGTCGAGAAAGGAAAAAAGATAACATATTCTTACTGAACCTTTCTTTTATTATTTTTCTCTCTAATTTCGAAAAAAATCTAATGCAAAGTTAATTAAAAATCTTATTTTTTATCACAGTAAAAAAAGTACTAGAACCATTTTTCAAAAAAAAAAAAAAAAGATTTTATTATGAGAAATTGTAGGTATTATTTATATACAGACAAAACTAAAAAAAAATCGATTACTGTATAACAGCAAACATGTATGTATACAAAATGAGGTTTCAAAGTTTTCCCTTTCTCGACTCGGAAAATTATTCTGAAACTTTTCAGTACCCTCTACTGTTGTTTATGTATTGTCTCTACTTTCTCTCCTCTCTGTTCACGATTGCATCATTTACAAAAAGGAGATGCGGGAGTGAGAATCATCAGTTGAAAAAAGCATCGGATGAACTTAAGATCAACCGACCCAACCCAGGAGAGATACGAATCTTTAATGGTAACTCTTTCTCTTCCTTTTCATACATTTTATTCCTTTTCAGAGTTTCTTTTCCCGAACTGGAAAATAAAGTTGAATCATCTGAAAAAGAAGTAAAGTAGGAAGAAATAATGCGAACTACGTAAAATGCTTGTTCTTTGTTTAGTTCGGGGAGAATTTTTTTGGTTTTGTTTTTGTTTCTTGATTTTTCAATTTAGTTTCTAAAGCGGAATAGATTATCGTGGTTCGGAACTTTTTTTCTTTCTTCAATTTAGCGTTTCAAAAGGTTTTCTAAATGTATTTTCTTAGGAAATTTTGATTTATAGAGTTTGTTTTAGAGCTTTTTTTACTTAAAAAAAGGAAATTTGACCGTTTTCGATATTTTGTTTGTGCTGTTAAGACGCTCGAGATTGGTAAAAATTTGTTCTGTTAATACCAGTGCTGATGTCGATGCTTTGTGGGGTGATTTAGGTAACGTTTGATTATTTCATATCCGTTTTTCCTCGTGTGGTAAGATGTTCGACCCATTTCATGATATGGAGTACCTTAAAAGGAAATAAATATCTATGTGGGGTTTATATACTGAAACAATGAATTTAGGGAAAATAAAAGTATTTATTAAATTTATGCTGCCAAATTTATCTCCTTTCTTATCTTGCTAAGCGAATGCTTCGTTAAATTTGTTTTTAAATGCTGGTTATTTTTGTAAAAAAATCTTATATGGATCTCACTATTTATAAGATATGAAAACTGTTCTTAATATTGGAAATAAAATCATAATTTAAAATACTCTGTTATTAAATTCAATTTTTTTGCTACGCATAAATTGAAAATTTTAATATTATAAATTAGATAAAGTTGACTTCAGTTATTTTGAAACTTATGTAAGGGGAAAGATTATGTTATTTTTTAGTTATATCAAAGGTGTGAGCTCTTAAGTTAAAAATTTCACAATGTGTACAATATACAAAAGAAGTTATCATTTATATTTTTAATTTAAATAAATATATTATCATTCCTTAAATTATAAAATTAAGTGCTGAATTTCTTTTTATAAAAACATATGTATTTATAACATCTGTTCAAAATGTCCTGAAGAGAAATGGATAAACATGTTAACAGACATTTTATTACTCGAATGTTTGATAATATTAAAAATAATAATCTTAAGTATTCTTAACAGACGTTTATTGCTGATATGTTTGAGAATGTTAAATTAAATTACCTTTATAGCATTTTTAAATTAAAAATAAACCTTTTAAAAACTTTATAAAATTCTGCGAATATTAGTTATGTTGGCATTCTAAAAATGAGAAATTAAATGCCTATTAATTATCTTAAGTTCGTGGTTGTGTACACACACACACACACACACACACACACATGACATAATTTTATGAAATATTATTTATTCTACTTTTATAATGATTGGGAGAAGAATTATTTTTATTATATAACCTATTTCTTATACAAAATATAAGTTAAATTATTTTTAAAAGAATTAAAAATTTGATTTAAATTTATGAATAGCTACCCAATCGATATCAATTTAAAGCGTGTATATAGTATCCTTACGATATTTAGTTAATCAACACAATTTGTCTAATTTCTATTGTATAATCATCCATTAAACTTCAACATACTTCATATTTTATCCTCGGTATTTTAATTAATAATTTAACACCTGATACTCTTTCATTAATTATATTTAGGCGAGAATAAAATACAACTATCATAAATATTTATGATCATCAAATGAGCATTTGGAAACATTTCTTTTTTTAATAAAATCATTGAACTTTTAAAGGTGCTCTCTTACGAAATCTGTTATTGAAGACATTAGAATCAAGCTTTATGAAATCTTGTTATTCAGACTCTTAAATTCAGATACATATGATTCTTGTTGAGTCCATTACATATTCTTTATTTTATTATGAGTATATTAAAATCCTTTATGCGTTAGTTCAATTAATTATTCAAACATGGATTTCCTAACTTCCTCTTTTTAACCAAATGTGTTTTAAGATATTTAGTAATTTATATTTGTTATTGTTGTTCAAAGTTTCTACATACTTATCTCTTTATTTGTCCTTAATTATGAATTTTAATGTTATAATATAAAGAAGGATCGTTCTTATTTTCGTTAATAATTATTGCAAATTGCTATTCCTCGTTTTGGGTTTTAGTTATTTTATGTAAAACTTAATGGAAGCATTTAAAATTCATTTGAATAGGCTATCAAAGTAGCTCTAATTTTATTGCATGATTCTAAATTCAGTGAACTAAAATAAATAGACTTCACAAAGCTCATTGTACCTTGAAATATTGTTGGTCCTTCACTAGTATAAGCACCATTATAATCCTAACTACAACAAACTTAAGTACTTATATTTACTATGATTTACAAATTTTGATATTAAAAAATGGACCGTTTTTATCTTCTTGAATACTTACTATAAATAACTATTGTTTTTATCATTTAACTGCTTTATGTCTTACACTTAAAAATATTTAATACTCTTACCAGCTGTCATCCACTTAAGGCTAATTTTACTGAACGCTTCTGAGCCCAGTGAAATAAAATAAATACACATTATATAAGGCCCATTGTACCTCGAAACATTGTTGGTCATTCCCCTGTAAAAACACCATCACAATCCTAACTACAACAATTTTTCTTCTGACAGACGCAAGTGCCCTCGCATTTATGGTGTCGATACAAGGATTTACACTAGATTAACTCCCTCACATAAAAACCAACGCTTCTATCTTTACAGCCAATAACAGTCGAGCGTAGCCATAGATGTCTGTATGTGTAATAACATAGCTAAAAGACAGTACAACCAATTCTGATTTGTCCCGGAATTTGTGGCTGGAGTTTTGCTGCAGATATCGCAGAGATGAACGATTATCTGCGGATGAGTGAACCCCTATATTCTTGTTCCTTCCAAAGCCAGAGGTTCTGCACTGCATGGAAAGATACAAGAAATACCAAACATTATTAGTTCAAGAGATGTTTTCCCACCTCGCCGAGAGGTTTGCTTCCAACGGCGGGGGTACATAAAGACAGGCTCTCTTGGTAGGAAGCCAATATTCTCTAGCAAAGTCACCGGATGATGAAAAAAGTAACGACTTTCCTCCGGTTTATCTTGCCGTCCACATTTTCTTTACGTATGGAAAATATCTGTTGTGTAACCCTTTCTCTGCTATTGATACTTTTTGAAAGGACGTTGAATTTTATAGGTTTATTCTTTTTTAGATATATGTTTGTATACATATATATATGAGTGCGTGTGTAAGAGAAGTTGATATTAATTTTGCAGTTGTACAAATAAATATTTATTCAAATTTAATTGCATATAAATGAATCGATCTTAAGATAACTAAGACAATTGAAAATGAACTTGCTGTATGCCAAGTATAAAATAGTATTTATTTTCTTTAAAATTAAAAGTAATAAGATTCATATATATAAACGTTAATATATCTGTATATTTATGTAAATAAAACATTTGTATATACATAAACAGTTACACAAACTGAAACCATCAATAGTTATATTTATATATGTAAGTCCTGTACTTAGATACTTCTTGCATAAAATGTACTTCATTTATAAACTGGAAAAAATTCCGAGTACTCATAAACATAATATTCTATACATTGAACATAATTATAACATAAAAATTTCAATTTTACAGTTTTTTTTTTAAACTCTAATATTTTGTGATTGAAGCTTTTCTTAACTTTTATACAAATATTCAGAAATACCTACACTTTGTGTGTATTTGCTAGAAGGGCGTTTACGTTATAGCTCTTTAGAAATTACTCTCATTTTATATTGTGTAAAATAACTTCAGCTTAATTAAAGTGAATTTTGAGGAAAGTGTATAAGATATATAAAAATGATTCATTTTGAAGAAACAGTGTAAATACATATATTTTGCGTTATACTGTAGCATTCATTTTGAGTAAATTTCAAAATTTAATTTTTAAGTGTTTGATTTATTTTATTCTCTTAAATAATATGGTGAAGTGCCCTCTATTTTCAACAGCAAAGTAAGATAAACATAAAATTTGAAAACTTTAATGCCTTGGTTAACTTAATTATAAAAGAGTAGGATAATGCAATATGCAATGATTATATACTTTTAAAAAGTAATGTTAAAGAATATGAATTGGTTTTTGATTAACCTCTGTTTTGTAATCTAATCACTATCCTGTACTTTTGACTTCATCACATTTTCAATTAATATTTGTTCAGAATAATGTATAAATTATATTTTTAAAAGTCAATCGGATTGTTTTAAACTAAAAAAAATTAAATTTGAAAACTCATGTATCAGAATATGTTTCACATTTTTTAAATTAAAAATTGATTTTTTTATTACGGAAATATTATCAAATTAAACTAAATGCAGAAACGAGTATTAATTATGAAGCAAACAAAGCAAAATTTCTTCAAGTAAATAGAACATTTTAAAGACACTTTAGTGAAATGTTAATTTGTTGAATATCGAATACAATTTTCAAACATTTAGCATTATTTTTCATGAAATATGAAAAAAACTACATATTTGATTTCAAAACTGATTTTGTTGTCAATTTCAAATATTTCTTTACCAAAATAGTTGTTAGAGAAGTATTCCAGCATTTTCTTTATCTAAATTAATTTAATCATTCTTAATTATAGTTCATTCTTAAATCGATCCTTCATTATTGATAAATACAGTAAATTCCTTTTAAAAAGAATATTATGCAAATATTATGCAAAAATTGGAACGAATCCAAACACAACCCATATAACTGCTTAATTATAGAATATTTAAACTCTTAGGCATTGTTAATTAAACTATATTTTTAACGAAACGATGGTGATATAGGTTTCTTGCAAGAATAAATCTTTTAAAAAATAGCGTTGTCTTAAAAGAAGCAAACCATTGTTACAAGCATTACTAATGCATGAATATTAAAACGGAGAGAAAAAAAACCGCTCTTTCGATATTTCTATGTAATGGAGAGTTCCTTTAGTTGAAAAGGACAGACATCCAAATCACACTTCACATCCATCAACTCGTTTTGCCATCGAAAGCAGGAGCAACGCACATCTCCAAGAAATGAGTTAGCGATAAATTTCGCCTTGCTTCCTGGTTCGCGCTAATGCAAAACGTCCATTATGCTGATGAAAAAACTGGAGTGAAATTATTCCATTCGGTTATTAGGATCTTGCGAATGCTCTCTCTGATTTATATTTTCATTTAAACTTCTTATTGTTAAGGAGAGGAAAAAATAAAATACCGAGTGGAGTTGGTATGAAAAACGTATAATTTCAGAAACTTGACCTTTTCGGGCTACCAAAATGTACTATTCCTTAAAATGGGAAAATAAAAATAGCTATGTATAAATATGGATTTAATGTTTGTTGTATTTTTAAGAATGTTTTTTGGCCGGTAAGCAATTATTTTGCGTTTGATATTTGCTATTAAATGGGTCAGTAGTATTTTTATACTTTTCAAAAAAATTTTGTTGTGTAAAATAATGAAAAAAGTAATAATTAATTAGATTTTTAAGAAGTAAGATTTAAGCTATATAAAAAATAAGTATTTCTCCCCTTGGGGTTTTTAATTATAATTAATGGTATAAAACTCTTACATTTTCAGAAACTAGACCTTTGCGGGTGAAATATTTTTTTAGCTTTGCTTAAAATAGGAAAGTGAAAGTAGCGGTTCTTAAATATTAATTTAATTTTTTTTTGCATTTCTTTAATTTTTTGCATATAAACATCGTTTTTTGCATTTAAATTTTTTGCTTGTTAGCAGATTTGGAATTTGATATTTGTTATTATATACACTGTTGTGCTACATGTAAATCAACTTTTCTCTGGAGTATACTCGTAAAAAATTAGTAATTATTAAAATTCTTAAAAAAAAAATGTTTTCTTTTGCTCTTACAAATGAGTGATTACTTCCCTTGGGTTTTGAAGTGTAATTAAAGTAATATCTAAATTAACATATTAAAAAAATACATATCAATTTATTTTTGCATTTCATATTTTTACCTTTTAAATATTAATATTTATATCGGCTCTCAAGAATAGAATTTTGGAAAATAACAAAAATAAATGTTTTAATTCTCTTAAAACTAATTACTAAACTATTTATCTAAGGATAAGTGTCAAATGTTGTGCAGATAATATAAGGATGTACCGTATACCATGATATATGCTGCAGTTAATTTTTTACCATCAAAAAATTTACGGATTAGAATGATATATGTTACAGTTCCCGTGAAAAAAATTATTGTTGTTTTGAAATTTCGAATGTAAAGTGAAAAACGCTTGACACGAAACTGTGAGGACTAAATTTTTTTTTACATTGATTGGTATACGAAAAAAAATCATCAATCTTTTCGATGTTGTCAGAATTTATTAATTAAGTTTCCTGCTAAAATTTACACCTGCACTTACTCACATTCAAAGTTCATACATGAAGCACATTCTCTAAATTTTCGTGTTTAGCAATTCTCATATGCTTTCTCTCTGGGTTGAGCATAGTGAGCTCAAAAATTATTGCATATTTGATCTCCATTTTTAATTATCATAGACAATTTAGAATTAGTATTACTAAGATTTTCCCAGAGTTCAGTTTTCGACCTTAGTTTTTCATCAATCGCCTATTTTAACAAATACACTTTATCTTAATCTACTCAAAGATAAGTAGTAACTTAGCAACAGTTGCAATGATTATTTATTTTTGCTCTATCCAACAAAAAAAAAATAAACTGGGTTCTGTAAGTGAAATCTTTTCATAATAAACGAAGTTTGTTTTGTGTTAAATGATAAAAAATATGATGCATTGCATTTATTGGTGATCTCAGCATTATTTTGTATAACCTAATTTTTTATATTCAGATTTTTCTGGTTCGTCGTTTTTCACTGCATTTAATTTAAACGACTTCAAGTGCACCGAAAATTTGAAAAAAATTCAAAGCATGTATAGAAATCATTTCACATTTTACTTATATATATAGTATATTATTTAAAAATTTAACTTGTATTTTCTGAAATATATCCTTTAAAGTCTATTAAACCGCAATTTTGCTTAAAGCTTAAAATTGAAAAAAAAAAAAATTAATCAAAAATTGAGTTTTGCTAATTAAATTAAATTGTTGACTAATATATGACTAAGCAATATCAATAAAGTTCATGCAAGTAAAAAATATTTTTATTTTGTTAAAAGTAAGATTTCTAAATCAAACATAAACTTTTTTTTTTTTTTTTTGCAACCGAGTGTAAATAAAACACTATTACTCTAATGCATCAAAAGACAGAATGTTTCTTTATTTCTTAAAGTACATTTAAGATTATTTTGTTGTTGTCAATTGCACTTTAAACAATTGATTTTGTTAAAAGGTCAAATATATATCTTAAATCATTCCATATTATTATAACTATAATATCATATTATAACTATAAGAATATAGAATAATAAACTAATCTTTACGTAATATATAATGCTTCGTCTTCGAAGTTCCTCACTACTATCCGATTTTACTCCATACATAATAATCTCATATGATATATTAAAACGTATTAATCTTTATTTTTACATTAGTGAGGAATAAATATAACACTGCAATTCTGAGCTTACTTAAATAACCTATAAATCGTAAATGATGGAAAATGCTGTGGATAATTAGTAATACTTCTTATTCACATATTCCTATTTCATCGAGAGATATAAGCTGTTATTTATATTTTTCAAGATAGATTCACAGTTAGTAAATTTAAACGAAACATTCCGAATGAAAAAAAAAAATTGCATTCAAACTTTTTCGAGTATTCGATGTTCTTAATAAGCAAATAATTTATTATGTAAATCTATGAATTGAAAAAAAAAAGGTTTGTAATAAACTTTTTATTTAAGTTAGTATTTGGCTGCATTTATAAAACTATTACAAAATTATGATATGAAACATAAAACTTGGATAAATTATTTTGGAGTTTGACTAAAGCTTTAGATATTCTAAAACCTTAAATTTCGTTATAACTGTAAAAATAGCTTAAAATTTTCATGTAAACTTTAGCAAGCTCTTAAACTAGATTTAAGAAAAAAATGTTTACACCAATCTGCAGAGTTGCCAATCTGTAAGGTGTAAAGATCCTATACTCATGCTGATTCTAATACAGCTTTGTATGGCATTATATTAAATGACAATTAAAGATAGATTTGATTTACTTTGCAATCAAGAAATTCTTGTATATATATATATATATATATATATATATATATATTATTTTACTGAACCTAAAGTACGGGGCTATATTTTGAAATTAGTGCTTTTTAGAGGAAATTAAACTTTAAGATAAATGTTTAATGGAGGAAAAAAATTGAAATAAAATTTGCATTCTAATAAATTTTAACATCATAAATTTCTTTATAAGTATAATTAAATACGCTTCGATATTTCCCATTATAATTCCACATACATTTCTATAGTTTACAAACGGTTTTGTATTCAATTTAGTTTCGATTCTTTATTTTATTTAAGCTTTTCTGTACAGGCACTTCTTTTATTATTCATACACTTCTTTTAATTGCCAACGAATTTTGATTTATTGTTTTGGAAAACGCTCACAATTATGACCAATTGTTTTATCGTATGTGATATATAATACGGACGTGAGTCAACTGTTATTCCTTATCGTGAATCTAGTAACGAATTTAAGTATAAGTGCCTAAAAACTGGCTCGGTGGGAAATCCTTTGTTGCTTGGTGTTCTGGGGCTTATATTAGCGGAACCGCTGTTAAGTTGCTCAAATATGTCCAAAACAGTTTCCATCAACAACAACCTTTCACCTCAGTGGTTACACATAATACAAGGTGGTAGTACATCTCGACCTAACACGACCGATTTGAATGTATTTCCAAAGCAACAAAATTAACCTCAGAATCTAACAAAAACACTTTATTAAGAAAATTCATGGCCGATGCAATAAAACATCTACGCCATATACGTCAAATAGATCCAAAATATGAACTAATGATTGTAAATTATTTTAAATCAAAAGTTCCCAGCTACACTAGATCCAGATGGTATAAATTGAGATCAATTGCAGTAATGGTGGAAAAATGGACTTCTAAATATTGTTCAGAAATTTTCTAACGTCTTTGGAAAAAAAAAATTCTATTCTGAAAGGAATGATGTAGCTTCTTTATCACAGGTTGAAGTTGACAACGACAAGAGTAAAATTGCCAAATAACTAGCCAAAAGATAACTCCTTTCCAACACATTTGTCCAGATTTGCTTACCAGATCTGCAGACGCGCAGATAGGCAATTAGAATCTATTCCAAAATTGCCAATGATGACTAGTAGAACAAGAAAAATTTTAAAGTTTTTGATGTTACTTTGGCCCCCTCAGGAACTTACTTTTATGTAAGTATGGAATGAATTGAATAGAAACGTTAGCTCCAGATACGCTAGAAGTGTTTTCCCTTTCTCATGGAGTTAACTATCTTTGGTAAACACGATTGATATGCCTGCCATCTTCTTGTCAACCAGTTATTACTTTTTACCAGTTATTTTTACAGAAAAAAAATATACATGTGCAGTTAGAATTTAATTCAAATAATACTTTTAGTGTTTATGTACCTACATACCTGCAGTTAGAACATCTAGGAAAATGGTAAAAAATCAATAACTTGTTTTGAAGCAAAAATTGAAGTTTTGGTATGCTTTAGGCAATACTAGAAATAATTTCTTTTACCCAATTCTATGTGATTTGAGATTATTGTTAGAGAAGAGTATTTAAATAAACACATAGGAAGTTTCAATCAGTACTTCCAGAAAACAAGGCGAAGTACTGAGAAAATCATGCTAATGTAGTAACTGATTATAGGAGCTGCATCATAGGTATTACAGACAGTTTTTAATTAGATTATTTTTATAATTACTTAAATTTTTTTATGAATATGTTATGTGTGTATACAAACATTATTTCCAAATCTATTTTCTGCATCACTTTGTTTTTAGAGTTTTATGTACTATGTTTCGAAGTGGAAGTAAACTAGTATTTTGCGGAACAACAACTATATAATTTTGTTTAATGTACTTCTACTACAAACGATGCATTTAATCTTTTGAAGAAATAATATTTTTCTTTTATTTTGGAGCTATAAATAATACTATTCTTATTAATTCGGGAAATAAAGGGGCACGAAAGCTATTTCAGGAAACTTTCTTCTAAGTAAAAAAAAAATCTGATAATATTGTTGTGGACCTGAGGTTTATGCGGCCTTTTATTTGGCCTCTCTTCCCAATTGTTTAACGGCCGAGCCGCGTAAGTTTAATCTGTAATTCTTTGACGCAACCTTTTAGAACTAAGTGCTCCTAATATGATTGTTCGTTTGTTGAATCCATTTACACGGTCCATTAAAGTTATTCTCTTTCTTGAACAGAAATCCGTAAAGCGGAGGGGAAGTGCTCTAAAAAGCACCTAAAAGATGATGATAATGGAGAAATAGTGCGAAATAGCTGAGAACTTGGATTTTGTTTGCAGTACTTTTGCAGTGACATAAACTTGGAAGAGACAGGCCATTTATCTGTAGCGAGAAGTGGAGCGGTTTTGTAATCAGCATATCGCTTAAATATCTTGCTAATAGCCAAAACAATAGTTAAAACGTATATTTGAATAAAATTACGACAATGAAAGAGTAAATGGGAGAAAGAGAAACAAAGTTTTATTTATATTTGGATAATGCGAAATGCATTTTTACATAAAGCGCGTTTTTATAGATGAGGGTCATCAAAAAGTAAAAATACACAGAATTTTTAGAAAGCAATTACAAATGTCTTTAAGAATATAACTTACCTTGACAAGTAAAATAAATTTTGAAAAACGAAAATAAAAAAAAGAGTTCTTGGAAGGAGAAAAAAATGTCATTTTTTAAAGAATTTATGGAGATTTGATTTCCATGATGTTCACGATTTAATCTTTAATGGGTGACACTTTTTTACATAACTTATTCAAAATTAATATCATATTCTGAATTCATTATCTCCTCCCAAGAATTATTATTTCATTTATGATTTATCAATCCTATTTAGGTACCAGTGCTCCAGTTTTGGCGTATATTTACCAGCAAAATTTAACAATTAATTAATCTTTGACTTCACAAGTATTTATGTATATATATATATATAAACATGTGTATATATGCGTATGAATATGTGTATATGTATGCATATACATATGTTAACTTCTTATATAATTTTAAGGATTGAATATTTTAAAAAGTTACGTGCGTTACATCCATTTGTGTGTGTCATGTAATAATGATAACGACTTTAAGCTGAAAAAAATGTTACAAGCTTTTCATTGGTTTATATTTTGTTGCCGTACTCTTACAGTGACATACACTTGGAAGGAACAGGCTATTAATCTGTAGCTAGAAGTGAAGCGGTTTTGTAATCAGCATATCATTTAAATATCTTGCGGATGCCAAAACAATAGTTAAAATGTATATTTGAATAAAATTACGACAATGAAAGATTAAATGGGAGAAAGAGAAACGAGGTTTTATTTATAATTTGATAGTGCGAAATGCATTTTTTAGTGAGTTTTATAAATGTATTTTTAGTAGGAAACAAAACATCTCTTTAGAAATACATAATACTTGGATTCAAAATATACATTTATTAATATTTTTTGCAAGTATATTTCTACAACTTAATAGCAGCATGAAATTTAATTTTCTTTTTTACAATTTAATCAGACAAATTTACGAAAAAAGTTACCTAAAATAATTCTAAGTAATTTTTTATCATAAACGATAAAATTTATTTACTTCGAATGAACTTTTATTCATGAAGTGTCTTTTTTGTGTTAAGGAATTTTCTAATATTATATCCTGATTTCATTGCCGGCTTAATTAGTAAAATCACTTTCGTATTGCGTTTTCTAAACGAAATTTCCAATTCATAATTTATTCAGAGTTATCTTTACCATTAAAATTTTCCATGAAATCTATATATTTTTTAATGTTTTAATATTGGGTTAGCAACTAAGTAATTGCGGATTTTTTTTAGAAAATCAAAGACAATTTTTTCATGGAACTAAATAACTTTATTCTGTAATGTATTGCCCATTTTGATCAATGACCTTTTGCCATCTTTCAGGCAGTATCATAATCCCACATTCATAAAACTTCTGGTTTTTATTAGCAAAAAACTGAATCAAGTACGATTTGACATCATCATCATTATTGAAAAATTTTTACCATTCAAGGAGTTTTGTAAAGATCGAAACAAAAAGTAATCAGATGGTGCAAGATCAGGACTATATGGTGGATGTGGCAAAACATCCCAACCAAGCTCCAATAATTTTTGCCGAGTGACCAAAGATGTGTGTGACCTAGCATTGTCATGATGGAATACAACACCTTTTCGATTTGTCAATTTGGGCCGCTTTTTTTCAACTGTATTGTTTAATTTCGTTAGTTGTTCAATGTAGACATCAGAATTGATCGTTCGGTTGGGTGGTAAGAGTTCAAAGTAGACAATTCCTTTGTAATCCCACCAAACTGATAACAAAACCTTCTTTTGATGAATATCAGCTTTTGATGTTGTTTGTGTGTGTTCACCTGGCCTGCTCCACGATCTTTTCCGCTTGATATTGTTGTAAACAACCCATTTTTCATCGCCAGTTATCAGTCGTTTTAAAAATGGATCATTTTCATTACGTTTCTTTAGCAAATCACAGCTGTTAATGCGTTGCGTTAAATGCGTTTCTTTCAGTTCGTGAGGAACCCATATATCGAGTTTTTGAACAAAGCCAAGTTGTTTTAAGTGATTTTCAATGCATGTATGTGATACATGAAGCTTCTCTGCAATCTCACGTGTTGTACTGTGACGATCCGAATCGATTATTGCTTTGATTTGGGCGTCATCAACTTCAACTGGATGACCAGAGTGTTTTTCATCTTTGAGTGAAAAATCACCAGAACGAAATTTGGTAAACCAATTTTGACACTACCGTTCCCTTAAGGCTTCGTCACCATAAACATCACATAACTTTTTATGAGCTTACAATGCGTTTTTCCCTTTGCGGAAATAAAAAAGCAAAATATGACGAAAATGTTCCTTTTGATTTTCCATTCTTCAACGAAGGCTAAGCGAAAACTACGCAACCGATCAAAAAACTTTTTTTACTGATTGACTGCTGAATTGCCAACTATCAAATAACAAAATGTGTTTTACATTTGTACTATGTCTGCAAACCTAAAAATTCAACTGACGCTATCTATGAGTGAAATCCGCAATTACTTAGTTGCCAACCCAATATAACAACCACACCTGGTGCTTTGATTATATAAACTATTTGTTTTTACATTCAATAAAAAAAATCTATATTGGTTTATCCAGAGTTTTTTTTTTATTTTCTGTTCTTTAAATTTAAAACATTATTTGTGATAAACATTTTTTTTTTCATTTATAAACACATGTAGAAAATTAACAAAAAAATTATATTTAAAATATTAGACCACAATTAAAACATTAGCACATAATTAAAAGAACATTAAGCATTAGCACACAATTTTTAGAAAATAATTTAAATAACAAGCAGAGTTAGGATTTTTTTTTGCCTACCCATATTTTTGTATGATGTAATACATATTAAGAATTATTCTATCGCAATTTCACGAACACTGAAACACAGTTATTTTAAAATTTGTGTAACATGTAATAATAATGTATTTAATTTATTATATAATTATTAAATATTGTTTTTATATTATATTGAACATACTTTTATTTTATAACAACATTAATCATCATTATATAATGTAATTATTAAATATTATATTTTTATATAATCATTATCACATTAACCATTCTTCTTTTTTCAATTATGAAAAGAATATAATTGAAAGATAAATATCAAGTAATATCATCATTTTTCAATGTACTTCAAATTATTTGATGGCCAGTATATAAAATACAATGGCCAAATTAATAAAAAAAATTATGAAATCTTCCAAAAAGGAAATTTTAATTTAACATATAATTAACTTAAAATTTTATTTCTTTCGTAAAACCATTGCTTCATTATGAATAAATTACTTTAGCTGATCGACAAAACCAATACCATTTTCAGAAAATGTATGATTCAGTTCACATTGTTATTTTCCTCTCGCATTCATTTTTTCAGAATCTCCTTTACGTATTTTAGGCATATTTAAAGAGATAAAAACTATATAAGTAATAACTTTACTTAATAACTAATATATTTTTAATATTTTGATTCACTTTGAACTGAAAAAAAATCACTCACTTCAAAATGTATATAATTGTGTATAACCTTTGATTTCATGTAGTTTTAACTATAATTCCAAATATAATAAGTAATGTTTTAATATGCACAGAAAATGTTTTGATTATTTATTACTGAAAACTGGTTTGTCAATTTCGAAACTTTTTTCTTAATAATTATTTATCTAATAAAAAATATTATAACTCGCTATCTATTTCCATTTGGAATTATGAATTTTAAAAAAAAAACTTTTTCAAAGCATCCATTAGAACGCATTTGTTATTTACAGTTTTTAAAAGGAGAAAATTAATAGAGAGTTCGTAACTGAAATTCATTGGAACATTTAATAAGAATTATGAAATATACGTTGTGTAAATGTTGCACATGATGTGGAAGCTATTTTGCCATAAATATGTATTTTAATAATGATTTTATGCTAAAAAAGTTAACTAAAGTATTTTAGAATATCTTTCAAATAACATGTTTGAAATTGCATTCTTGCACAAACGTAATGAAATAAATTTGAAGTGAAATAATAAATGGATGAATACGCAAATTTAATTAAATTTACTCTTCTAATTATTAGATGCATATTTAAATATTGCAGATAAATAATCGTGCGTTAATCTCAAGATATCTAATATTCCTACTTAACAAACTTAAATTATAGAGAATTCCTATTTCCCTCGCTGAACTGTTTTACAATCTGTCAAACTTATGAACCGCTTGGGACAAAAATATGTTTAATCGTTATTCAAAAGTCTTAAAATAAATTCCATTTATTAGCAAGGTAGTCAATATATTCGATTCTTAATTTGTTCACACAATTCGAACTGCCTGAAATAAGAAAGTTCGAAAATATTATATCATTTTTATTTTAAAAGGATTATCAATCTTGTAATTTTCAGAAGATTATTCCACGATCATCTGCTCCATTGTGTGTCAAATTTACTCAGACGGTACAAACAATAACTTACATTATTAGGAATGAGTGACGTTTCGAGAGCTTATTCACAAAGCAAGTGAAGAATTGTTTTTTTGTTGTATTAAAGGAAAATAAAATGGAAATAAAAATTTTTGAGCAATATCTTAATATAATGTAAGGGGAAAATAAATATTGATGATTCAAAAATGTTCTGAGCTGAAATCTAAAACACGTTTAATCATGAAAAATCACCTAGATTGTCTTCTGTATTTATGCTCCTAAAATGTAAATTTCCAGATTTATATGTAAACTATATAGTGTTTATTATAACACCTGTATATTCTAAAATTGTACTTAACTTTTTACGTAATTTCCACATTTTATTTATTATTTGATACCGTATGATGAGGCTCATATGAAAATAGCTCAAAATTGGGAGATTCGAATTTAATATACACCCATATATATATATATATATATATATATATATATATATATATTATAATTTTTCTCTCGTGCGCGCGTACTTATTAAAATCCAAATCTTACTTTCTTAATACTTAATAAAATCTTATTTTAGCAACTAAATTTTTTTTTCATATGTGAATAATTGAGACTTCTTTGCAATTTTTTTCAGTAAAACTGATTTAACCAAAAATACTAACGTACACATTAGGAATTGAAATACTGGTAAACCCGCTAACCAGGTTATTGGTAAATTGAAAATTTTGGCCTGAAATAATATAATTAATTTGACATTGTGTTAAAAAGTATAATTAGGTAAATTATGTACATAATTATATTTATTTTTTTGTTTCTATTCGCTCGTCCATAGTTTTATTTATTTCAGTGAAACCACAATCAAAAATATATTCGTGAACATTTTGAGCATATACATCTCTTGCAATATAAAAAAAAAAGATTTACTTACTTTGGTTATACAGGATAAGATAGAAATAATAAAAATTTACTGATTTTAAAAGTTCAGAATGCTCAATTACTTCGGCATCTAAAATTAAATTGAAATTATATTATCCATGGGAGATAAGCTTAACTTCTAGATCAAATCACAATACCGTAATTCGATCAACGGAAGTACAAATTTATTATCCACATCTGAGACACAACACAGATATTAGTCAATTATTAATAAAATCTTTAAAAAAAGGAATTAGGGTATTTTTTCAACATGGATATATAAGGGGTAACTATTTTCAACTAGTGTGTGATTTTTTAAGATAATTTTTGACCTATAAGTGTGGAATGTGAAAGAACTATTTCTACCAAACTATTTTTTTCTGTAAGAAATTAAAAACAATTAGGAGACCAAAGTTTGGGCTCCTTGTTCTTATTTTATATATCTTATTGAAAAATAGCTTACGTAATTAATGATATATTTCATAACTAATTTTATTGTATAAAATCACTTTACGTATAAATATCATTTATAATTTATTATAAATTAATTGCGTTTGCTTATTTTATTTAGTTCAAAATATAGTATGCTTCCATTTTCAGGAAAGAAGAGCCAAATAAGTATTTTACTATGCAGTAGATTTATTTTATACTAACAATTAGTAAAATTCTCTGCTATTTACATATATTTAAGTCTTGTTTGAAATCTTAACCAAATTACAGTTGATAGAAAAAAAATCGCAAATATGTATTCACATGTAAATTTAATTTTGGCGGCAAGCAGATATCTTTCAATGAGTACGTGATCAGATTAGATAAAATAAATAACTTCCAAAGGGCAAATTTATGTATTTGAATAATGAATATTTTTTGTGGGACATTTGACCTTCGTTATCACCTCATGGATATCATGGACGATACAGTAATTTGAGATAAACTATAAAACAGTATTCACTAATATTTATAATGATTGAACATATAATATTAAGAAATAATATCTATAATAATGATATATTTTAATAAGTTTGTCTAAGTCATATTGGATAATTTCTTAAGAAAAAAATTTGTTTTATCTAAAATTTACTTTATTTTAATAAATGAACATACATGCAACTAAACAATAAGCTTTAAAACTTTATTGTAGGTATGCAATCCAACACATTCATAAATCTTTCAAACTATAAGAAAGTAAAAGAGACAGAAAATTTTCAAGAAAATTATTGAATTATTAACTCCCATATAGGAAGCCTTCACGACTTGACGCATTTATTTTTTCTTTCACTAAATAAACTTTTTAGAAATAAAAAAATGTTTAATCTAACAGAAACAAAATCGGCTACCTAATCTAATTTGTAACATAAAAAAAATCTCGATGCTCCCTTCAAAACTTTTATAAAGAACAAACCGACCAACAGATCAAATCAAATAAGTCGAGCCAAACATCCGCAGTGCTAGAAACTCCCAAACCCAAAATTACCACAAAGCTTCCAAACTTTCGTATGTAATCAGGCACAAATAACCCCTTTTCTTTATTTAACATTCTATCTTTAAGAAAAGAAAAAATATATCCGATCGATTCCCTTGAAAACTGTTTTTCGTCCAACTTAGTGGACTGTCAAAAAGAAAACTAAAGGAAACTTTTAATGTTTGTGCTCAAACGGTAAATTAAAAGCTTTTACATCTTCCAATTTTTTCGCAGGTCTTTACCATGTTAGAATAAATATGCCATCCAGATGCCATTTGTCTGAACTTGCAACGTTTAATCACCTCCCCTATGAGAATGTCTTTCGGATACGTGATCTTTTTTTTATTATTATTATTATTCTTTTGCTTCTTTCCTCCAACTAGCAATTAATGATCGGAAATGTCCCACTTCAAATCCTCCAATGATGTGATTCCTTAATAAAAGGAAGGTACAGATACCAGAAGCTCAATGAATCTATCTCCATTTGAAGCATTCACTTTGAAGGAGGGGTGGATTTTTTCTTTCATCAAACGCATCATCGTATGGTTTCAATGCTTAATTAATGTTAATCGAGAACGTGTTAAATTATATATTTGAGGCCTGTCTCTCTAATATAAGTACAATTTTGTCGAGACGTGCTTAAAAAAGTTCAAATGACTGATATTGCTGCTATCGCCGCCAGTGAAAAATGGTACTTACTGTCTTTTAAGTACGTTGTTATAAAAAGTGAAATACATGATAGGAAAGATGTGATTTCTGTTTGAAATAGACACAAACATTTAATGTTGTAATTTATTTTTCTAACATGTATTCTTAGTTTTTTTGTAATGTAAAACCTATCTGTGATAAAGTTTCTAAGTATCAAAATAAACATTTTCTAATAAATTAAGAGCATATTTCAAGGTTTTTGAAAATATAGTATAATAAAGATTAAATCAAGCGTTTTTCTTGTGGGGGAGTTAAGCTATTATTTTTCGTATTTCTAACTACTTTTTAGGGTATTAATATTTAATATAAGTTAGTTAAAAGTCAACAATATATATCAAAACGTTTTTCCCCCTTCTTCGGATAAATCCCTTATTCGCATACATTCAGCTGTAGATGCTTCTACAAATATTTTTCATAATGATAAGCTAAACTTTTTTTTAAATAAAATAGTAAATTTATTATAAATTTTATATTTTTAATTTCCCAACGGAATTTTTTTTCAATTTTACGGTTATACCATTAATGTCTTTTAAATAGTTTATAACTTGAGGGATATTACATTTTTTAAACTAGCCTTTTGGGATTCTTATGTGATGCTTTTTGTGTGTATGAATTGAAAATCTCTGCCGATAGATGAAACGAAACCAGTAACGATTAGTTTCAAATTAAGAAATAGTAATCAATATGTTTAGTAAATTGTATTAATAAGCAATGAAGAATTTAATACTGAAATTTGTTAGTGGTAGAGAAAGGGAGTGCAAGCTATGAACGAAGAAATAATGGCCGTTTTGTCTCATGTAAGTAGGTATCAGATCCCAGTCAGTAAAGAGCTGCATAAGGTTAGTGAATTGGATCAACATCTCTAAGTCTATTGAAGACTCGAACCCGTTTGATTATGATGTGATAAATTCTTATTATTTTTTGAACGTTAATACTGAGGCTTATAGGGTATTGAAAATAACTCATTCATTAGCCACTATTGCAAAATCATATATGAAGAAAGAAAGCTATTATTTTTTTTATTTGATATGGGTCAAATAATCATTGCCACAGTTCTTGGGATTTTTAATGCATACCTAAAATGCACATATTTAAAAATAGTATCTCAGAATAGACAATCCCATTTATTGAAATAGTTATAACAGCTAACTCGATAGTAAAGTTCGAAAAACTTTAAAAAAAGAATATTCTTGGATTTCCATGTCAGCTTTTTTCTTCTAAGCTGGTAGATATTTAGTTTTCCTTTATGCACACCTTGCTCTCTTTTGTCTTTGGGTTATTCTTCTATTTTAGTTGTTACTTGTTCTGAAAAGTAGTAGAAACGTTTACGAGTTAATTTGTATTGACCGTGTCGCTTGAGTGTGTAAATATCTGAGAATCGTAAACATAGTTGAAATCATATCATTTCATAAAACTATTCTTCCAAGTGTGCAAATACCACAAGAGCTTATTTTCTTTATGTAAGTACGATGATTTCTATGTAGTATAGTGATATATTTTTTTTTAATTTCCTATGGGTTTTACTGTCATGGTAAATATGAGTGACGCACCTCCGAGGATACTATAACGATCCTTTTCTAATTTCGACCCTTATATTTGTTAATTTATCTTTATCTTTTTTCGTTTTTTTTCTCTCATCTAAATCACATATACTCATTGTCTGGCAGTGCATAACAGACTTATCTTTTGCGCTTTAAATCTCGACTTTTATTCACTCACTCAAAAGTAAAACACTGTTTACTTTTCCATGCTTCAAAAATATCAATACGGACTACTAGAATGTATTTCAATCATATGAATTGATTGTGTACGTGATTCGTACCCCTCAGAATATTCTCAAGTTCAAATTATATTTCAACATGATAAAAATATAAAATAATTAAAAACGATTTTGAAGAAAAATTATGGTGTTAAAAAGTAACTGCTTTTTCTTAGTGTAAATAGTGTAATCTACCTTGGATAAAAAATACAAAATTTTAAATACTTTAATTATGTATTATCAATGACCTTGACCTTTGTTTTATAAACCATTCTTTAAAATGTGAATTATGCTTTTTTTACATAATTTTGTGAATTTCTTGGTAACTGAAGTGTAGATATTTGCAATTAATTGAACATATATCCAGTATTGTCGAATAAAATGCTAATATTGAAATAAACGAAAGTAAATTTTACTACAATCTTATTAAATTACTTTGCCTTTTCTTAAACAAATTGTGTAAAAATGAAGTTTATTTGGACGAAATTTTATTAGAATTTAATTTCGTTTTGCTACATAGTTTTTATTAACCTATTTAGAAGGAAAATGTTTTCTTACTAAAATATTTTTACTGTTTCTTTAAACATACAAAACAATTTTCTGGCTGTTTCACAAGTATTTCAAAAATTAATTAGTTCTAACTTTTGATTATGACTAAAGAAATAAATAATTCGAAAATCCTTTTCTTTGAACGTGATAAAAATTCAGAAATTCTTTATGAAATAGAATTAAAAAACATCTATTTAATCTACTTGTTTATTGGAAAGGAAAAACAAAAGAAATTATTTTTAGAGTTAATCATAATTTTTTTGAAGAAACTTGCAATTTATTTCAAAAATGACAGAATAAGATGCTTTTCTTTTTCTAGTTTCACATTTTCATCAAATGTTTCAAAAATATTTTTTAATTATTTCTGTCTTTCCTTGTTTTGCTTCGCTATATTTAGAGTATAGTACTATTCTAAGTACTCGAGAGCACTTGTTAAAAGTACAGATATCTTTGTGGTACCGAATCTTCTACACCTACGCTGTAATTATATGTTGGATTGTTAAGGCTAAGATTAAAAATATGTCTACTATTTTTTTACTATAACCGCACTGTAAAATCTAATTATTTGTTTTTTCAGTCTTGAGAGAGAGAGAGAAAAGCATTTTGAAATACTCATGCGAGTTAATTTTTTACTAAAACAGATAATTTTTTATACATTTCTTCATTTCTATCACACTAATTAGAACTTATGGAAAAAAGACTTTAATCATTCGATTAAGAATATAATTTCATGCCGAAACTCTGTGTAACCAAAGGATATATATATTTAAAACTTTAAGAATTTAAAAAAAAGTAAGTGGATTTATTTCACTTGAGTTCTTTTTTGTTTGTCACCCACATTGATCAAACTTGAATCGTATTCGTTTTTTAATTAATCGCATTAAACGTAATAGCAATCTAGCAATAAAGTGTTATTATTTACTTATAATTTATTTTTCTTAGAATATATAAAATGTACCTCTGTTTTAATTATTATCTGCTTAATATTTCGCATTATTTTTTATTTTAATGAGGTGTAAATATACAAAACACATAAGTAAAATGATAGTCTTTTTGCACATATAGATGAATTGCGTTATTTAATTTGTAAAATACAAGGTAAATATTACATTTCTTGCTATTTTTGCTTTACCATTGAATGAAGTGAGAATAATTATGTAAAGAATGTATCTCGGTCGGTTGAGAGTAGGAATATCAGTCGTTATAAAATAAGACCACCAAGCGCTTTCATCAATCGTATCTTACATTAACGAAGACAAATTGAAGTTTCAAAGGATCTCATTCGGTGTTTTTTCTTTACGTCATCAAAATGGCAGCTTATTAGCAGCTGCATCAAGTCGCTGAATATGTCAAGAGTTTGTGTGTAATGTTGTGAATGAACTTACTGCTAGGCAATTGTATCAAAAATTTAGGTAGGGAGATTTGTTTCCTTTTGATGAATCTCGCTGGGGACTACCACATGTCTTGGTTGACGAAGCCCTGCAGACAGCTATTGAAAATGACAGTAGTCTAACTTGTGGTGCACTTGCAAAACAGTTTAACATTTTTGATGAAACAGTTAGATTTCGTCTGCACCTATTTGGTAAGACGTACAGGATAAGCAAGTGAGTTCCATACACGCTGTTGTAAGTTCACAAGAGACAACGAGTGGCAACATGTGCGTGGTTAGTTTTACGACACCATACTGCATCCATATTCAATTGAATGCTTAAAAGTAATAAGAAATGAGTCCTGTATAACACGCCCAACATTGGATGTCATCCTAGGATAATGTCCCTCACTGTGCAAGACAGCCTATGCACCCACGCACGATTATGCTTTGTATCTGGGGGAGAGGTTGTCAAATGGTTCACTATGAGCTGCTGAAAACGGGCCAAACTGTCATTGCTGACCTGTACTCGCAGCAATTGGAACGCATGCAACCGGCATTGCAACAAAAGGGGCAATCACTCGTTAATCGCAAAGGTGTACTCTTTCTTTATAACTCCAGACTCCATGTCGCGCGGGTGGTTAGGACACCATACAGCGGCATGATAGGAGAACTTTGTGCCTTTCTCCTTATTCATCTAACCTTGCGCCATCCGATTACTACCTCTTCCACTCCCTGGTCAAGCTTCTCCGTAAAAAGTTTTCAAGACTGAAGCAGACTTACATAGAGAGCTCACAGACTTCTTTGCGTTCAAAACTCTCGAATTTTTCAGCAAGGGGATTGCACAGTTGAAGACACGTTGGCAGAAGTTGCGATGGCGATTATCTTGAAAACTATCAAGAGGTAAAACTTTCTGTAAATAATTTTCTTTTTGGGCATTAAAAACGACAAGAACTTTATTATTTAAGTTGTATATAGAAAAAAGTTTTAATACTCCAAGCAATCATTACAAACAGTCATGTCAGGAAATTAAAAACTTAATCGTTTACATTTGAGTTTTTGAATTTTTTCTTAAAATAATTTGTTATTTTAAAAGTAAATAATATTATTGTTTTCGTATATTATACGATCGAACTTAATAATTACCAGATATTTTGAATTTAATTGTTACCAAATATTATGTTATATTTATTCCAATTTTTTTTTTAAAAAATATTTCTTAAATGTTAAGCATTCTGCAAAGTAGTATTTTTCCTATGTAAATAAAGCAAAATTTGGAATACAATCAATCCCAAAGTATTTTTGATAAGGTATCCATTAATTATTTTTGTATTAAGTGTTGAAAACCAAAATTATTTACAAAATTATTCCATTACAGAAGTATGTAAATTCGTTTATTTAACACTTCAAAGACAAACTAGAACTTGTTATGAAAACCTTATTCCTTGATATAATCATATTATGAATGGTGCTTATTAAGCAAATTAATAAACATTTGTTATAATCTTAATTGTATTTTATCATAAGTCATTTTACAATTTTAATAAAACTAAAAGTTTTAATTAAGTAATGCAATATTTCGCGTAAGAAAAGTTTTTTCCAATTATTAAACACAATACTTTTTTAAAAAAAATGTTATCAAAATAAAATAAGAAAAATCTACTTCATATCATTATAAAACACCATCGATCTTTCTAATACATTAAAGGTGTTAAAATGAAAGCAAGCCTCACATAAAATATTAAGGAGATATTCGATGTAACACACAGGGTAAAAAAATCGATGTAAAACTAATGGAATAAATTAATGAAGAATGACGGTTATATTTAAGAACAAAATGCTTCATTCAAGATTTAATAAAGAAAGTAATATAAAAATTCCTAATAAAAGTCTCATCTTGTGCTATGAATTTTGTCAAGAGAGCCACTACAGAAAAATTCGAGTGTAACATGATTGTAAGAAATAATTAATTTTAAAGGCAGGTCATTTTTTAATAAAACCCGTCTTTTTTGCTTTCGTTACAAAATTTTACTACTATCATTTCGTTTCTTAATCTTCTAAATCGGATTAAATCGTTTATTATCAACAATGTTTTTCCGTCAAGTTGCACTTTCAGAAATAAGAGATACTTTCGAGGCAGATTAATATAAGTTTCTTTGTTCTTTGGAAAACTGCTAAATGTTTGCTGTTATAATCAATTGATCAAAAGTATGAATTTAAATATTAAAGTGTAATCATTTTAAGAAAGAAATTACGAGTAATGTACTATATTATCAAAATTCAATGTAGATTGGATTTAATAAGATTATTAGACGTGAAATAATTCAACCTTAATCTAATTAAATCAATATACCCGTGGAAATAAATAAATTTTTAAATGGTACTTAGGTATTTTTAATTTGTTGATTTTTCCTGTCAATTGTTTTTCTACTTCTTTCTTTAACTACAGTTTTTATACTAAAAATAGAATTATATTTCCCTGTTTTCATTTAGCCTTATTTTTAGAAGAGTTTCAATTACTTTGGATAAGGATTGAATAATTTCAGCATCTTACAACATCAGCAGCATAGTAATCTTGGGGAATTCAAGTTTTTCATTCATACTATTTTTTTAATTTTACTAATGTATTTTTTTTTAAATTTCATATATTCTTAAACTGCAAACTATTTTTATACCTATATAGCTATATAAATATTAACTTCCATGTTATTTATATTCAATATCAGTTTTTCTCATACTGATAGATACACTTTCCGTTTAATGATGATTAAAATCAAAAAAGACATAAGATGAATATATATATATATATATATATATATAAGAGTACGATTTTCTATTAAACCTTTTTAAGCGTATTTAATTGAAATAATCTGGTAACAAAAGATCAAAAGAATGATATTCTTTTTTTTCTTCTACAGTTGAATTCTAAAAAAGAAATACTTTTATTTATATTTTGCTCTACTTTTTTAAGCTTCAAAGTTTTTTTTTTCTTCATCCCGTATCTCTGATGGACATTCTATTCATTCTGAGGTTTTCAAAGAATTCTTTCAAAAAATTGCACTCCTTACAATCGAAGATCTTCTTTTAACTGCTCAGTGCAAGTCCCATCCCTCGAGGATAAGAGTGTTTCGTATTTTCCTAATGTTGCAAAAAGTCCTGCTATCACATGAAAACATAGCGTTGAATAGATACTAACAAACACCAACGCGATTTAGAAATGGTCTTATTTATTTGCTTATAATATGAAGAAAATTATGTTTTTAAATACTGGTTTCATAAAATAAATATACTCGTAGAAATATCAGTTGAACCTTTCTTTTTAAGGTGGTGGTAGCCCGAGTTGTAATATTTATCAGCTGTAAAAATAGCGACTTTCTATTAAAATTGTGAGTTCAAATCCTAATTAGACTAAACACCAATATTTGTTTTTCTTAGAATAATGGATCCACTCTATTTTACATCAAACTTATTCTCAATACGTTCGAGTGGAGTAATGTGAGAATTTGAGATAAGCAAATCTGAACATCAGTTCTAATATATTGATTCATAAGAATTAGGTCTGTCTCAAACAGACTACGTATAGCTCAATAATATGTATGTCACTTTTCATATCAGATATATTTTTTCTTCATCTAGCATAATAATATGTAAAAAATATTTGACTAACAATTTTGTAATTTAAATTTTGTGTAATTATTGATAATGAACAACAACATTGATAACGAACAACAGTTATCAATCGTGTTGAATTGATGCATTCTTTCTTTTACCAACTACAATGAATATTCCAGCAACTAATAAGAAATTAAAACATATCGCTCCATTATATATTCTACTGCCTTTCTTGATGATTCTAATATTAAATACTCCTCTCTCAAGAAAAAAGAAATAAGTTTATTTACGTTACTTTTATTAATGTGTGCAGTTATTCCTGCGTCCGATAACTTAATGAGCAAGAAAAATATTGATTTTTGTTAATTTTTTTAATTATGTTGTGTTGATGATTACTCATCTATTTATAGCCCTTGCAATTTGAATACAGGTGGTAGAAAAAACTAAGCGAAAAATTGATGACGAGTATCTGTAATTGTAAGAAAAGTAAGTTTTTGTTGTGATAAAATAATCTAACAAACAGATTATTTTTTCTGTGCTTAAGAGATAAAATAATCTCCTCGATATGCAATATTGCTATTAGTGTTCCGTAGGTATATAACATAAGTAGGTAGGATACAAATAACAAAAATAGTACTACTACAAAGGTAATTAAGAAAAGAGAAACTTCTCATGTAATTACATATAGAACGGTCCCCGCGAATTTACTATTTAGAAATTGACTTGGGGCCAAAATGTGATCTTCGTACTTTCCAGAAAAATGTTAATTTAAAATAATCAATCAACATACAAACTAATACTTTATTTTTAAGACATTCAAACTGTTGTATTAGTAAATAAGTCCAGAGTAAAAAATATCTAAATTATTTTCATTTGTCATAAAGAGATAAAATCCTTCAATTTTAAATGTTATTTAAGCTAAATTGTGGTGTTTGTAAGTCATTATTTAGCTCTTGGGTCTGATATCTTTATCTAATATACAATATATATATATATATATATATATATATATGTGTGTGTGTGTGTGTGTGTGTGTGTGTGTATGTATGTATTAATCAAAAACTCCAAAACTCCAATTGAAGATACATATGCGTTTATTTATTATTTATCACTGCACAATATCAAGGCTCTCTCTCTCTAGAATCCTAGCTTACAATCTTAATTTAAGATTTCGGTTTAAGTACCTAATTTAACAGTCCATTCTTTCTTAATTTCCCAATTCCCTTTGACTGTAACTACGTAGCGCACTACTGTTAGTTAAATTTTCTTCAATCTATAAAACTATCAGAAGAATTTCCATCTCAGTAATAATTCTCTAAACAAGCAAATCCATATCTTCAATCTCTCTCTTTATTTTCCCATTGATTGCATATCATTTATATATAATTATATCTAAATCTGCTCATTTCCTTTATATGTTCATCTAATTTACCTAATCACGTTTCCTTTTGATTGGTAAGAAATTGTAATGTAATACAAATCAATATAAGTCCAAAAGTTTTTGAGAAAAGAAAATCTCGTATAGTCCAACGTCCCAAAATGCATTTATTCATGAAACCCTGACTCCATTTTACCTTTGATCTCTAAAAATGCGTCTGTTAAATGTACTTTTAAAAAAGAGCACTTTATAAAACTCGTAGTAGACCACGCTGACGTCAGCATTTTCTATTTTTAGATTCTTCTAGCTGGCTTAAGCAAAACAGTTCACGTAACTGCAGCCACTCTCCAAATCTACCAATTTAAAATTTCAAATCCCACCCCTGAGATAAAATGCAACCCAGGAAACAAATTTCCATAAAGTCGTACGGTATCTAAATTGAGGCCTAAGTTGACCCTCCAAGAATGCGTGGAGAAAAATGATTCGTAAATAACTTTTTGGTTTCGCAATTCGTGTGAAGAATATTGAAAGTTGTTAAAGCTGCTTCTGAAACATATCTCTACTCGCAACTTCCCTTCCCACTGATGTTTTAGTTCACTTCATCCGCAATGCCCCATCTGTTTTCAGTTCCCTGTGAAATAGTATTTGGTTGCATGTAAAATAGTCAACACAGATGGTTTTCTCTTACATTGTACGCTTCATTTGAAACTTATTACAAGTGGAAAACAGAATTCCTCTGAAATTGTGTATGGCATATAAATATTATTTCCGCGTAATCGTCACAGTGTATTTCATATGAAGCGAATAGGCATTTGAAACAAGTATTTGTATGGATTTGCTTTCAGAATTTTGAACAGTGAGAATAACGTTAAATGGTAATTCTTATAAAACATGTCGAAGATTGTCTCTCTGGTTATCTAAAAAAATTCAATACATATATATATATACAAACGTAATTAATAGACCTGCGCGTGTCCGTAATAGTATGTTTTTTTTATGATGAATAATTGGTATAAAATAAGGAATAATCTTTAAGAACTAAGATAATCTTTAGTCCTTAAGTTTATCTTTAATGTTTTATTAATTTTCAAACATTTTTAATTAAATATTTATTCTCTTTTTGAATTAAAATTGTCATTATATATTTCCAATGGTCATCATAATTTGCATCTAAGAGTTTCATTTACAAATTACAATTTTTTCCCTTTGCAACTGTTCGTTCTTAGAAAACTTTAATGGAAAAATAATCTTCAAAGTCTTGAAATCAACTAAATATTTTGCTAAAAACCGAACATTTTTAAAAACAACTCTGTGATCCTTTTAATTGTTTTATTTGTGTTTTTTACTTACAAAACAGAGGACGGAGATAACGTAGTTTGTTCGTGAACCATATATAGAACGCTTGTCCCCAAATACTAACCTCAAATGTGCCTCGATGTGCATTGAGGGGAAATGACAGGCGCAAGTGGACACGACCCCAAAACTCGATCTCAAGGATTTTACAACTGGAAAATTTTCGAAATAGTAACCATAGAAACGTCAGGTTTCCTTCCCTTGAGAAGCAACATGATAATCCTACGAGCAGGCAGCTCACTCATTCAACTTGTTCGGTATTGAAGCTGACGGTCATATGTTTGGAACAGAGAGAATGAGAAGTCAAAGCTTCATTTTTAAAATTTTATTTTATGTAAAAGTCTTTTAAGGGATTTAAGTGACGTTATATATGCTTCGTTCTTAAAAAAGTATTTTAGCTAGATACTTTGTCTAATCCTTTGTATGAAATATCGGATTAAGGAACAGTTTAGTATTTTTTTTAAAGGAATTAATTTCTACGAATTTTGTTGAAGACAATTGTTAGTTTCTTTTTATTCATTGTTATAAAAGATGCGTTTTTGAGAAAATGACCGGATTCATTTACTATGAGATAATAAATGCAGTAAACGTGCTCAATTCGAGATTTGTTAGTAATATTTTTTATAAATTTTATGTGACTTTTGTTCTCATGATGATTCGTTAGAAATTTAATTAAACAATTAAAAAAATTTGCAGAAATATTTTATAAGAACAAAAATACACTTTTGAATGTTTTAAATTCCTTGTATATAAACTTAGTACAAATTCAAATACAATGGCTCAAGTTGAAATGAAAGTTGAGAAATATTCCTTTTTTCATCGGTGTGACTCCACTTGACTTGAATTGGTAAGTCAATTGAAAGCTAAAGAATCGGATTAAATTTTAAATATACTTTTAAATATACTTTTAAGACAAAATAATATGCTTTACTCATATATTTATCTATGATTTTTATATTCATGGTATCTAAATATTCATTCTCTTGTTTTGAGCTTAAGAAAATCAGGTATTAAATCTATTTTCATTTAAATACCATTTATCTGTATTTCACTTAAAGTTCTTGTATGTAATTACAATGATCTTATATCTTCATATTTTGTCAGAATACCATTTTCGTCTTACATAACAACAAAATTTATTTAAATCAAAGTTAGCATGTCACAATAATACTAACAGCTACTATTTTCAGTAGATTCAATCAATTTCTCAGCAGTTTTTATTATTATTGAAACAATCAACAATTAATAAAATTAATATATATTAATATTTAGTACTTTGACAGGTATTGTAAGCTTCCAGCATTTCTGTATTTTTTTTCTAACTAGGTAAAATATAAAATGGTGTATAATCACAATTTTTATTCCAATAATGTACGTGTAACATGAATCATAGTATCAATCATACTTAAAAAACAGTAAAATGCTCATAAATGTTAACATTAAATAGTTTTCTCTATCACTCATTATAAAGAAAAAACAAAGAAGCTTGGACACAAACTGTGTTTTATTTTATTTTAGTATCTGTTTCATGTCTAAAAATTATAAACTATGTTAATTATTTAAGAAATAAATTATTTTAAATTTTCTAATTATTTATTATCTTCTTTAAATATTTAAGTATTTAAAAGTAAACAATAATTATCGCGATGCTTGAAGAATACTAAACGAGTGAACAACAGTGTGACTTCTACTTTCATTAACAATGTAAAGGAGTTGATACATTTTTTTCTTTCTCTTTGAATTTCAGAAAAGTGTGCGAATTTAATTTTTCAAAAATGACATAGAAAAAGATAAATATCTTTATACAAAGTCAACCACAAAATTCGGTCCTGTTCTGAATATAATGCCAATGCTATTAAGCTATTTTTCTCTAACTGTAGTACATTAACCAAACTTTCGCAATTATCCTCCGAATACCAGTGGCAGTTATTTAGAACCTTATATGTCTTGATCATAAGAAAAATACTTCTCCTAAAAACGTTGCCAGAACGAAAGAAATGAACTAAAGAAGCGGAAGCGATAAATTTGCGAGGGCTTAAGAAGATACAAATGAGGAAAATAACCTATTTCCCTTCTCAATGATGCATTTCCTTTATTTCCGAAGAAAATAACTAGCTTTCGTTGCGTATAACTCTAAGAACACGTCTCCTTCCTTTAGTTCAGGAATTAAATACATGAGTGGGTAGCATGTAATATCATGCATGGCAAATTTTGAATGGAACTATGAATTTAAGTTGTAAGTATCATTGAAAAATGCGCATCTTCATGCAGATGTTTCCAATATTTTTGTTCTGCAGAACTGTTTCTTAAAATAATCCATGGTAAAATAAGCTTTCTCATAGGTTAACTAAAAAATACAAATGTTTGTAAATAAATTACATTTTCTCAGTCATTTGAGATATTTTAATAAAATAAAATAGAAAATATATTAAAAAGCTGCTTTAAATTCTATGAAGTGATTAGCAGTATTGTAATGGTGATTGTTCTCCCTATTATGGAAGTGTTAATTCTATACAGAAACGGATAAGTTATTATTTTAAAAGGGATGTTAAAGTTTTACTTATAAGATAATCAGAAATCAGTTAAAGAAGGAACATTTCAAGGATTTGTAGGGTGTCATGTGAAATACGAGAGGGGTGTTAAAATTTTAAACTCCAAAAATGCTTAAGTTGAAGCTTTTCAACGAATTTCTTCTTCAGGTAAGTGCTAGATTTATTCTTCGAGGAAACGTAGTTACGTATCACTTTCCCATGAGGTTGATAAACACTGTTGATTTACCCATGTAGTGCTTTAAGGACTTTTCTTTATTTTCGATCCTCCCTTTCAGTTATTGCTTAGATTTTTTTTACATTAAATTTAGTTACTGTCATTTGCGGTTCCTAAATATTCTGATAAGTCGACTCGATATTATTTATAATAACGTTTTTGTAAATATTAACAAGAGAACAGCTTCTATTGGTCCAAAAGTCGTAAGCCGCTGAGAATGGACGTCTGACTTGGCTCCAATTTGCCTCATAATTTTTAAACATGGCCGGAGGACGAGGAACGCACTTGAAACGGGACCTCACTCTAAACACTACGTCTTGGTGAGGACTTTGAATCTCAAAAAGATTTAGTATCCTGTAGCACTAGTAGAATCGAGATTCGAGGTCATAGATCAAATTTTGGATCGTAGGTAGCGAATAGATGCCACGACAACTGCGTTACCGGGGTCGTATTTTACATCTAACTCTCAACTACACATTTGACAATTATTAGCATCATAAGCGTTTTTACTAGTAAATTAATATGTTTTATGGTATTTTGCCTAATATTGCGTATAAGTCAACTAAAATTCAGATGTTCTCGGATCTTGACCATGGTTCAGAATCACAAGATCATCCACAGATCACTCGAATGTTGTCTTTAAGTGTACCGTTAATAAATGTTCGATCAATTAATCAAAAAAATTAGTATATTGCCTATGTTTCTTGCCGAAGTACGTACTGTATGTGCTAATAATAACTTCGCAGTGTTAAAAGTTGCAGGTTAATCGCCTTGGTGTTTTATATGTATGATGACTAAACGAAAGAAAATAAGAATTGAGTTTGAAATTAAATCATCTGAATTTTAATGCCACCAATAGCTTTCAGCCCCTAGAAGTGAAAGGAAAACATCGCGAAGAATCAAAAAAGCACATGACGTCCGGATCAGAACATTGTGTGGTGCAATTGACAGATACACAATGAAGCAGTCGAAATCCCATTAAGTTCCTCGACCCGGAAACTGCTGCCACAAGACAGTTAGCAAAGATTCGGGAGGGAAAAAAAGTTCGCAACACGTTCCTTTCCTAAGAGAATTTTTCCTTCAAAGTCAAAAAGAAGAAGTAAAAAAAATAACTTCCACCCAGAGCACGTGTGTCTTGAATTTGCTACTTCAACAGACAATTTCGTTAAGGTAAACACTTTTATTCACTGAACTTGACGTGTACATTAAAAAGAAATTTCAAAAGTATAACAAAAAATATGTGTCATAAGATTTTATATTTTTTCTTGTGAAACTAAAGTACTTTCAGGACTATATATAAGTTTTGTAAGCACATATTACGAAATTGGGAAAGAATGTTGTTTGAAAGGATTTCAACCTTTCGTTCGCTATTATAGAGATGTATTGTAGTGAACAATATAAAACCCCAAAAGAGGATAAGAACAGTAATCCTGTTGAAAAATCGTGTTTACTTAGGATTTTAGAGTTTATAAAGCATAAGTCAACATGTTTAATTTTTACAGCGTCACGTAAGAGCTCCAAATATGTGACTCCATCATTTTAGAATACATATTTCAAAATACTTTTATTTTTAAAATTTTCATTTTGATATTATAATATAAAAGGATTCTACTTTAACTTAAAATTTATTCAAGCGTAAATTTTCATTTATGAAAATATAAACTATATTTTCAACCAATGTAATAAACAGGGATTTTTAAATACCGCTGAATGTGCCACTATTCCTATTTCCAAGAGCAGCAATTTTCCATTAATACATCTTGAAATGGGTTAGGTGTATCTTGAAAGTTATTAAAAAGATGAATAAAATAATCTTTATTAAAAAATTGAAATATTTCAGTAAAATAAGAGACAATTAGAATATACAGTATACAAAATTGGATGTTTTTACACATGCTGTTTTTTCTCAATTTGATAGTTATAGAATTCAGTAGTATGGTATATGATTATGTGATATGATTCCAAGTTTTATGCATGGCTAATTTTAATTAAAAAAGTTTTTCAAGCAGAAATTTTTGTCATTCAAACTAAAAAATTTAATTTTTTGTTAAAGACATAATATGAAACGGTATAGTAACTATTAGAATCTTGGTTAATATATGAACATTAAACTAGTTTTGTATACCAAAATATGATTTATAATGCTCAGATAGCTTATATATTCTGGAAAAAATTAATTGTTACTGAGTTCTGTAATTCTATTTTGAATTATTTTGCTGTAAAGTAAATTTCTTTGTTATAGATATCACGTATCTATAACAATCACTCGTATTAAAATATTTATCAAATTATTTCAAAAGTATATATATATATATATATATATATATATATATGGAAAATATTTGGTCGCTGCAAAGAATAAATAGTTTTATGATATTTATTACTTATTTTTAATACCCAAAATTATTGTCATTTACAAAGTGGTAGTGAAATAGTGAACTATTATTTAGTACATTGCTTTTTGGTTTAAAAACGTTTCTAACCTATGAATAAAATAAATTTTATTTCAAATTCAACACAATATATTTAACTATAAGGTTATTTCAAAAGAAATGAAATATTTCTACGACTTATTATATTTGTTTTGCACAAATATATAACAAAACTGCTATTTGAAGGAATCGTGCTCAGAAAAATCTAGATTCAAATTGCCCATATGCTATATAGTGCTACTTATTTCATGCTATAGGCTTTCCATTTCTGTAAAATATTGTACTTTTTCATATAAATAGAGATGCAGATGTTTTAGATATTTATTATAGTCTATAGTTTTAAAAAAATATTGTTTCAGAGACAAAAATTTGAAGCTTCCAGTAGAATGTTAAGTATAATCGTTTGCTAACCTCTGCATTTAAATTTAAATGATTTTATATTAAAATAAGTATAATATTAGAAAATTTTAGCTTAGATTAATATGTAGACATAATACTAATATTTAGCTTTTAGAACAGAGATTAAGTACTTAAATATTATGCTATAGTAATCTCTGAAATTTAGTTAATATATTTTTTATTTCGGCTGGAAAAAATCAAATGTGGAGAATACATCATAATATTATGTAATTTTATATAAATGAGAGAATATCAAACACATAGTATCTGAATGAGACACCCACTACCAAACTTTTCTTTTATAACATGCTTCAGATGTCGTTTCTCCCTCAGTATCTGTCGTTGAAATGCGTTGGAATATTTACAATTTGCATAGCTTAACCTCTTCTTCCTTTTTTTTAATTTGATTTTCACGTTTGTTAGATCATTCCTTTCCTGTGTTGCAATTTTAATAGCCAGCAGTGTAATTCACCAAATTATTTGTATGAATTCGAAGCAAAATTAAGTAATTTTTCGATATTGCAATCCCCAATAATGTAATTGCATCAGTATGAAATATTAATTTATACTTTTTTGTTGACAAACAATAGCGTACATATTATACACTTTATGTACTGTAGTTGTAGATTGATATATATCTTTTATGCTTATTTTTACAGTCATTTTGAAAGAAAAAAAATTGTTTTAAAAAAGTAAATCCAAAATGCGACCTATTTGTCAGAATAGTTGCAAGTAGTTGAGAACCTGTACGTATAATGGAAAATATATAGGCATATAACAATTCCATGTATCTAGAGAAATGAAATAGCGGGACCACAAAATGATAGATAATCTTTTTCAATAAACGAAAGAAGAAAGAAACAATTTCCAATAAAAAAAACTGTTTGACCAGTAGAAAAATGTAGCCAATTTAGTGTATGGGGATGACTTAGGAAACTATTTCCTTGTAATAGCTTGGTATTTCCAGAAAAAAAAAGTACTGCTTCATAACTTTCGAAGTATTCATGTAGAAGTACTACAATAACAATCGATAAATAAAACTGGGACAATGGGTTTTTTTTTCTCATGTATTCCTAAATTTTAAAAGAAGTAGCGAATAACAAGTTTTATCAAAATTAATTTATGAGCTACTTTTAAATTTTTAATTCGAAGTAATGTTTTTATGCATATTTTATAACTTTCCTAATATTGAATGGTTTAAGTAGTTAATTAAAACTTTGACTTACTAAATATACACTCTATAACAAAAAAAAAAAAAAAAAACCACGCACCAGGAAAGAGTTGCCCAATTGTAATGAAATTTCGTATGCAAAGGTATTTAGATCGAACATTAAAATTATTAAGATTTCTTGTCTAATGAATGAATAGAGGGAGTACAGCGCATCTTAGCTGCGCACTCAGCAAGTGTACTATATAAGAGGCAATTATCAATCTGGTCAAATGTTCTGTTGCATTGCGATTTAGGATACCTTGCAACGACTGAAAAAATGCCTCGTCTTTGGATTCGAGCTCATTACAAGCAAATGTCAGAGTTTAGAAGAGGTTGTATCATTGGACTGAAAGAGGCAGATAGGGCATTTGATCAAACTGCCTCTCATAGGAAGGAGAATGAGACGAATCTGAGAATTACTCGGAGAATTGCTCGTCACATGGGTCAAAGCGATGCTGTAAGAATGGGAGGACAATGGCAGATTTTAGGTCATGATGGCCGCGGTATACCTAGATCCACAACAGATCGGGTTGACAGAGTGATTGTCAGATCAGCTGTCACAGCATCTAAATAATCGTTATCAACCATCAGACGTGTGACCCGCACACGAGTGTCCACCATGACCATTCACAGATGTCTGACTATGACCATTCACAGATGTCTGACTATGACCATTCACAGACGGCTGATAGAGCGAAATCCACGCTGGTACCGACCGCTACGCCACCAGCCACTCACGCCTGCACACTGTAGAGCCAAATTACAGCGATGCGTGGCTCTATCAGGTTGAAATGAGGCTGACTGGGGAAGTATAGTGTTTAGCGAATAATCCCGCTTCCAACTATGTCCTGACGATCATCGAAGACGTGTCTGGAGACGCCCAGGGCAGCGTGCCGATCCTGCTCTCACTATTGCACGCCACACAGGCCCTCAACTAGGAGTTATGAATCTGGGGTGCCATTTCCTTGATAGTTGGACCAATTTGGTCGTCATTAGAGGCACATTTACTGCATAGCGGTACGTCGATGACATTCTGAGACCTGTTTTGCTACCGTTCTTTTTGAAGTACCCTGGCTTTATTTTTCAGCAAAATAGAGCCAGACCACATACGGAACGTGTTGCTATGAACTGTCATTCAGCTTTTCAATCACTTCCTTTGCCAGCCAGATCTATCTTCAATAGAGCATGTCTGAGATATGATGGGAAGGCGACTGCAACTACCAGGGAATGTTGATGACCTACCCCGACAATTAGAGTAAATTTGTCAAGAAATACCACAGGCGACCACCAGGG
>BMAW01069248.1:333682-409828 GCA_019974015.1 Nephila pilipes | reverse complement strand
ACAATTAGAGTAAATTTGTCAAGAAATACCACAGGCGACCACCAGGGAGCTTTATCACTTTATGCCAATTCGTGTGGAAGCTTGCATACAGACTAATGATGAATCATCACCTTATTGAGCATGTAAATTTGTAATTATGTAACTCTGAAATAAATTATACAATTTTTCTGAAATTTGAATCATAATTTACCTATCCGACAATTTTTGTCTCCAAGGTGTAACTTTTTCATGGTGCGTCGTTTTTTATTTAAAGAATTGATACATAAATATCATAAAATTTAAATTAACATCTTTATTAAGAAGCAGCATATAAAAGGGAACAGTTAAAATACAGAAATCAAAACTTGAGAAGGAAAAACATTTATAAAAATTGAATACATAAGTGAATACCCAACAAAAAAAAACCATGCACATTCAGAATGGGGATAGGATTTTGGGGTTAAACATATTCTTTAGAACCAACCTTTCCCCAGTGCAAGTTGCTATGTAAAAAGTGGATCATTCTAGAATGTAAATAATGAAAGATTATGCAAAAGAAGCTAGCCAAGAAGAGGCAAGGTACAACAATTACAAAAATTTATAACAAAACTTTCCGATTAAAATTTCGGATTCAAATATTTAAAAAAATATCTAAATTCAAATTTGTAAACAGACAAAAATCTATTTAAAATAGATACAAAGACCAATCAAAACGGTAGAAATATGATGTATCTTATGATACATACACACTTAACTATATATATATAACATTTATATATATATAACATATATATATAACACACACACACACACAGACTACAGTGTGCAAAAGATTAAGAAATGTTTTAATTGAATATCTCTAAAGTCTTGTTATGTCCCCAATATGATGTGAATATCACTAATGATTAATTAGGTATAGTATATTTTATGAACATATCATCAGTAAAAAAATTAGTAAATAGTAAAATCTAAAAAAAATCTAACCTGAGAAGTCCGATAGATCTTTTCTTTCATTCATACAGAATTGTTGCTCTAAGTAACTTTCAAAATTCTACGAATTAATACATTTGATTAGGTGCATCTTTACAATATGGAATTAAGAAACATACATAAATTTGTATTCATAAGTTGACTTAGTGTGCTTATGAAGTTTTCTATTGTGTGTGTATGATAATATGCAACATATTATTATGTATTAAAACTTTATTAGAAGTCTGCGCAGCAGTTTTTAAATCACCTCACTAATATCATTTATATTCTTTTCGAATTAAGAACCCTGATTCTCATTAAAATGAAATGAAATACATCCTTTCTCAATTTTTTTCAATTTTGACTGAAAAAAATGTGAATAAAAATAATCTAAACACTACTGTCAATACTTCGATATTCGACGACTATTTCGTGGAAATTTTTCAAATCGTACGTAATAAATCCTAGCTAAAGGCAGATAAAAATAACCAGTTCTGTAATATAAATTCAGCGTTTACCACTACCCTGGAATATCCGTATACTTCCCAGATATTTCACAAGCTTCAACTCTGTAATATAGAATCTGTTATCCAACCTTAATAACAAAGACGCGTGGACGAGTAGACAGACGACGGCTGATCTTTTACAGAAAGCGAAACAGGAATTTTATTTCCCTCGAAAAACGACAAAAAAGGAAGCTTGGTTTTGTCTCCCTGGTATCAAGTATTATTCTTCAAAAGTCCGTAAAAGCACAATGGGCGAATAAAAGTTTTTTCTCGAAGGATTATCTTAGTTGTATAGTGATTCGCCTGTGGCTCGGATATTTTCTTACCGTTGTTAGTTTTCGTCGTTTTATATAAATCTGCAAAGAAAGATACTTTTTGTGACTATTTTGATATTCGCACTGTCATTTTCTTATATTTGTTTTTATATACATTTCTATTTAACTCTTATAACACTGTTTTACAATGGAAATTCATTCACAAACAAACGTTTTATTAATAGTTTCGTATTGTTTAGGGATGAATAAAAAAAACCTATGCTTGTCCAATATATATTCCTATTAAATACACGGCTCCTTACTTTATTACATTAATTCTACATTTATTGTGTATTACTGAACTAGCATGCTTTTTATCTTTAAGCAGAGTAAAAAACAGTTTTAAAAGGGTGTATTTGGTTTATAACTTGAATTTTTTCCGATTAATAGGTTTAAATCGAATTAATGTTTTTTAACATTATCTTCATTCAAACGGACTGCAAAGCAGTAAATATAAAATGCAAAAAAAAAATATATTGAATATTCGTATAGTTATCGTATATAATGAAAATATACAGATTAAATACTCTATAGTTTATCTGAAGTCCCATAAGAGTTGTTGAGTTGAAATGCTCAGAACTGTTATGACTTCCTTTCTAGACTGAATATTCCCACGAGACCGACTGTGAAGAGTGAATACACGATTCAAAACAGGACTTCCAATATTTATCGAACAGAGATAGTGAATGCAGAATAAAATTATTTATTTCATCATTCTTATTGACAAGGGCACAATTCTTCAATTTTATGAATGCTTTGATTACTAAATTATGAATAGTTTTGTTATTATGTGTGCTCATCTATTAATTTCTATTTTGCTGTCTTTAAAAGTTTTGTAATAATGAATCGTTATATTGCAAAACTTACTTTAACGCATTGAAGATACGATCATGTTATAATGAGTCCCGTGTGTTTAGATAACCTATATAAATGGTTTTCAAAGGAAGTACATTATAACAACATTATTATGTCTTCTAGATCAACAACTGAGTTTCGTGCTGATTAAAATGTCTCAAGTTCAATACGTCGTGATTAGGAGTAATGTTTTCCAACACATAAGACACAAAAATTTAATCTGCGAAAGCATAATTACTACACGTATTATGAAAATACATACTATGTACTTTATTCTACGTTCTAAGAACAAAAATACAACATGGAAGCTGTTAAATTCTTATAATGTCCTCAAATGTCATATAACGAAGTGAAATATTTGAGTTCGTTTTTTCAAATGTAATAATTGGTGCTTGGATTTCAATATTTTGATTCAAAGTTTCACTTGCTCTTTAATTGACCTTCAAAGCACAGTCATAATTTTCTGTGTCATAATGATGAACTCAATAAAATTGTAAAATTATTGCAAAATATGTAATATTGCTATATATTACTAGCTACATTCTCTTTGGAGAACAATTTTCTTTAGTCTGAAAATACACTTCTAATCAAATTTTCTGTTTATATGTAGCCTTCTCCCCACCTTATAGTATAACAACCACCTTTTATTTTCAAACCTTTAATATCCATTATAAATATCTTTTTTTAATAAAACACAGCTATTTTCAATTGTAAGGGTTATTTATTACTTTGCCTTTCATTTGAAGTAAATATTTTCGTGAATTTCGTTTAAATATGTATTGTATTTTACCTCTGAAATTGAAAAAAAATTCAACTTCAGAAAGACAGGAATTTTTTTCTAAATTTTATAGATAACTATTTCAAAAAAATTAATTGTCTCCTAATGTTGATTAAAGTGACTTTTTTAAGATAAGTTCCATTTTTCATTTCTTCAAATAGTCAATATCTTGGAAATTTT
Source organism: Nephila pilipes (assembly GCA_019974015.1). Lineage (NCBI taxonomy): Eukaryota > Metazoa > Arthropoda > Arachnida > Araneae > Nephilidae > Nephila > Nephila pilipes. The sequence continues at coordinate 406,247 of BMAW01069248.1, read as the reverse complement.
ACGATACTCGTTTTATTACTAAGTATATTGAAGATACTGTCAACATTCTTGAAATTATATCTATACAAATTATCAATAGAAAAAAAAAGTATTTATTTGGAAAGTAAACTCGTAAATGGTTGTACGTGTGTTTGCATTTTTTTTAATTTAACCTTTAAAAACTCAGATTGTGTACTGCGTATGTCCTTCAGTGATAACACAGTAACAAATTCTAGAATAATCACTTGAAATTATTTACCATCTTACGAAAAAATCTATCGTTATTAATAATATGTAGTTTTATTATGTTTAAGGATTTTCCTCGTTTTGTTTGATGTTTGATGAATTCAGTATTATCTCTCATGATATTTACTGCAGAGAAGTATGAAAATTCATCATTATGTTGAAGTTTTAAGATTATTATCAAGCATTATTTTAATACAAAAGAAGCTACAAATTCAGAATAGCCTCCAAAAAAAAAAAAAAAAAAAAAAAGATGATGTAGTTCGTGTAGGTGCATGAAAAATGATTTTTTTAATATGTCTATCCCAAAATTAAGAATAACTGGAATTATATTTTAATTGCATTTAATTGCATTAATTCTAATAAATTTAGCTTTTAACTTTATGTACGTTATTTTATAACTTTACGAAATATTAATCTAAACAAGGATTTCAAGGTTTTAAAAGGCCTTGAGAGAGACTTTCAGAGAACTTGTTTTTATAGTACACGTACTATGGAAACTATGGTGTTCTTAAAGTTCAAGAATATTTCTTTTTTTTTCCAACACGTAAGAGTTATATGCTTAGAAAAATTCAGAGTTATACTCTAAAATGCAATTCTTGGCAATATAAGTAATGCTCTTAACTCCTTAACGACGACTATAACATATTCATCCTTTCTTGTGCGCTCTCTTAAGGAAAAGCAGTTTCTTTTTAGTAGTTTTAGAAGGAAGAGTGCGATAAAGTATTTTACTGAAAGTGTACAACTTTTGCTGTTGTGCAAGTTTTTTCCCTTTTACACTTCTTACGTGACTTTTCAGCCATAGCTCATTAAAAGTGTCAAATACACCTTTATCCAGTATATTTTAAGTATAATACTGTAGAATTCAGTTATTTTAAAGCCATATAGACGTGGTTCTCCTCCGACCTCGTTGAAAATTATGATGAAAGCACACTCGAAAAAATATTTCTTAAAATGTACAGTATTTAATTTCATATCCCTGTTATACTCATTAAAGAGTTACAGTGCTTAGGTATTTGAGCTTAAATGTAGAACAAAGTTGTTCTAATCTTTTGAAGTGTTAAAAATATCACTTCCTCAACAACTAAAATAAACTCGAATATTACGTTAATACATTATTAGAGAATCTTAGTAATATTTCAATATCATTTGATTCTATTAATTTATTTTGCTCCTTTTACGTATTAAATTAGTTTTTTATAAGTAATTACTTTCACTTGGGTACAAAACTAAACAAAGCAAAAAAGAGGTTAAAGAAATGGTCTCATCATTCTGATCTATCATCATTTTAATATTTCTTTACACTTTCTATTGGAGGCTCGTTAATTTGTCCATAAATAGTTATAGTTTCAATTTATTAATTGTATGATTTATTCCTAAGATGACTTATGTTTCCTAACTTCATCGTATTTGTCGAAATTTTAAAATTAAGTGCAGGAACGAGTCATTAAAGTTTTTTTTTATGAAAGTTAAAGTGAATTATGTCTGCACAGTCTTAAGAAATGAATTCTGTTATATTATAAGTTATACGGCATGCTACATTTTTTTTTATCGATTTAACTTAGAATATTTCTAGCTTAATGCATTTAACAAAACAAACATTTTCTATGTAGATCGAAATGGCAAATTTGAATTAGTGAAGATTTCCTGTGTATTCGTAACTAAAACGAACTGAATTTGTTCCATTTGCTTGCACAACATTCATAATAAATTTTCTTTACACTTCTAAATTCACTTTCGACATCAGGTGAAAAGTTACGGTGATTTTAACCAAAGAGTTAACATGCATTTAATATTTCCTCCAAATGCTTGTTGTAATCTTACAAAACAAATATTTATTTCTGATTCGAACCGAATCTTTTAGGGTAGACAAAAACAAGCGACAGCACCACACAAAACTTCGTGACACAGTGTGTTCGAAATGTAATTAACTCAAATCAATCTTTTCGATTTTTCACCTTCTGTGTACTTTTGCATCATCCAATTTTCGAGAAAACACAAAGTTGACGCAAGATTGGTTGACATTAATTGCCAACGGAAAGCGAACGGCCTCGCGCGTTTCGAGTAATCTTTCACAGAACAATTTTTCCCGAGGAGTGCTGCTTTTTTTCTTCTTTTCCTGGGAATTGTTCGTCCAGATTTGTTGTTTCCTTTGAGGAATTTATTTATCAGAAGGATTAATCCTCATAAGTGTGCCAAGAAGTTTATCACTTAAGTGAAAGAACCGGCCGCCTTCTCGCTAGAGATAGGTTTATTCCCTCGACAGTCGAGTTCTTTCTCATTTGGGAATGTTCTGTTCACTTTACCAGTAATAAAAAGATATGCTTCCTAACGTTCGAACTTTCAGTTTTCTCGAAAATTTAATTTGTTACTTTTAAAAAGAAGCAATAGCTTAGTTTAAGGAGACCCAGAAAGCAAAATATCGATTTTGGAGAAGGGTTTTCTTCGCCAAATATTTGAACCTTTGAAAAGAGCAGAATTGGGTATATACGTAGAGGTATCGTAAAAGTTTAATTATAACTTACAAATATAACCTAGATATCTGAGTAAAATTTATTCTATATATTAAGTGATCCTTATACACTTAATGTATTAAAGACATTTATTAATGTTAATTGTTTGGTTTCAGAAAATCGTACATTGAATTACTACACAGTGTGTAGAAGATATGTTTCAATTACTAATTTCTACAATGGAGGCCTTCGAAATCTGCAGAAAGGCTGGGGGAAATGGATAGTTCTGGTATGCAACTATGTAAAGAAATCTATACAATAATAAATAATTTTTACTAGTAATTAAAACTTCATGATACTTAGGGATAATAATTAAATATTCATGGTTATGTGGGGTACTGCAATCTATGGATTCCAGAAACCAAGCAAATCAACACAAGTAGTTAAAATTTACAAAATTATGTACATAAGCACATATTAATATGGATAAATGAATTTTATTCATACATTGAGGTTGTTTCTTTGTTAAAATTAAACCTTAGCAATATTCCATCGTATAAGTATTTAAATTCTTTAAGTACTAGAATGGCTTAAAAAGTTCATGTGTGTGAAAGCAGGTGGCTTTGATAGGGCAAGTTAATATTACCATTATATGCTGTCATTTGTTAAATTCAAATAAAATCAATTTGACACTGATTCTTAGTTTAGTTTGAATTTAATATAAGTTCTTCTCAAATCAAACCTCGTTTACTGTCGCGTCGTTTTTTCGTCTCAATTTAGCGACGAATTTTAAGTGCTGACGTGTCCTGTATTCAGCATTATTTTCAGGAAATAGAATTATAACATTAATAATAGGTTGCGTACTGAGGATTTTCTACTCCAACAGAGGCAAAGGAGGCCTCATCAGCTGGAGAAGTGAATGCGACGACATTTTCTGGGGCAAAGGATATCATGGACTTTTTAGAAAAAGTGATCAATCGCTGAACAATACTACAATGTGAGTCAACCAGTTTTCTTTGTCATTTCTAATACGGATACTATTTGGAACTCCTTCGTATACTATTTTATTTCATACATGGCAGGCAGAAGGACAGTGTGAACCCATTTCTGAGTTTAAATGACCCTCTATTTAATAAATCCTAAAATTTCTCTTTTGTGTTAAAATAACTACCAAAAAGCAACGCTATATCATCAAATAAATTAATTTAAACAAAGAATTAAGGTTTCTTCCTGAATATAACTAAGTTGAATGTATTATTTTAAAATCATGGAATGGTGAATCTTAATGTGTAATTTAAGGGGAAAAAAACATTGATTTCCACGGATTGTTTCCTTTGCCAAATATTAACACTTTTGATTGGAGTAGATTCGATGCACATACATACTCAAGTCTTAGAAATATTGGTCTAATTTTAAGTGATTTTGTATCATTGTATTCTTGTAGTAGTCTGAGGAAAATTAGGCAGCTGTTATGCTGTTTAATTGCTAAATATATGCTGCAAGCTTTGAATATTTTTTAATGTTGAAATAAGCGTCAAAAATAATATATATATAATCAGGTAAGAAAATTAAGAAAAAATTATAAGTTTTACTTAAGATTAAAACTTATAACGTGGCCTCTATCATGTTTTCCCCAATATCTAATAATTTGGTACATTTGGTAAGAATATGAAACATTTTTAAAATGAAAATCTCTCCCAATAAATGAAACGTGACTTGTGTGGATTCGAGTTATTGAACTGCAGTAAATTGTAGAGATAAATTACATTTATAAGCAGTGAAGAATTTAATACTGAAGTAGAATAGCTGCAGTTGTTGAAGTAATGAGCTGAAATGATCAATGTGAATTTCGGACATGAATTTCAGAAATGACATTTTTATCGTACCTTCGCTGAGTTAAAAACATTAGGAAGGAACATAGAAAAAAATCTATAAATTATCATGAAATCGAGTTCTCTTGTAATACTCTGCTAAAGATTCTAACACAATTAGTTCAAGTCAGATAATTAATTAGTTATAATATCAAATGTTAGTTTTTGACATAAATATGGTATATCCAGCGATACAGTAGTTAAGAAGTGTGTGTTGATCATTCATATATCTGAATAAAATTACTCGATTATCATCAACATAAGACTTTTTTCTTCATTTGATTGTGATTAGTGACACTAAAATATTCAGAATTATTGGAAAATGAAGTAATAACCGAATGTTATAAAATAAATTTAATTTAATTTTTTAAAGTTAGGCCATAGCTTAGCTTCAGGCGAAAAAAAACATAATCGACTTTAATTGTGGAATTATATGGGTTGCAAGTATTTTTTTTTATATTTAATCCCTACGTCAACTTCAGGTAATCATCAACTGACGAGACCGGCACCTCACTTCCCGCTCTACTTATCTAACTTCCTCACCATAACTTCTCAGTCAGAATTAAAAGCCTTTAACGCTATAAGAGGGCGTTTTCTGCAGTACAACAATCATAATAGCCTTCTCTTTCCATCAAAGAGCAGCGTTAATAAACTATCAATCAATCTTTTGTTGAAATAAATGTACACAAACGATATTGATGCAATTAAGTAAGTGAATTGTACCAATCATTAAGTGTTCCCTCCATATGATATATATGGCATTTCAGTAATCAAGTCATAAAATTTCGGGATATCTTTATATGTATTATTTCGAAAATATTTTTATTCTTCTAATTTTAAAGGTATTCTGCAAATTGTAATTTAGTATTAAATAATTTTCAAACACGATTGCACTTCAAATTGTTTATTTATTTCAGTCTCCAAATTTTTGAATAGAATAAAATTGTACTATGCGTAGAAGATATTTTGAGAATATAATTGGTATCTTATTGAATTCAAACGTTCTTCGTGTTTTTAATTAGCCTTTAGTGAGCGACATTAAAATGATTCTTCTACTTCTGAATTTGAAAGGAAAGGCTTTTGTTCTGTTGTCAGACATAGTTCCGATTACACCAACCGGGTGTGTCTCATTTCCTTTTCTAAAAATAATTTTATGAAAAGTGTTTTGTGAAACGAAGCTACTTAATTTAGACTGCAGTTTATAATAGCGAGTTTTTGAAAAAGACTAAATATGTGCGTTTGCTCTAAAAATAAACTTACGAAGGCAATAATTAAGGATTCATTAATTGAAAATATTTTTAAAGAAGTTTGTAACTTGGCATAGCTTGGTAACTTTAGAGAATTCGCAGAATTTAATTAACTAGAATATGAGACATTTGAATTGATTGATAGTTTATTAACGTCACACATAAGGGAAACATTAAGATTATCGGTGTTGGATTTCATAATTTTTAAGCCTAAGTCAACGGAAGTGGCCATGGCAGTCAAATCGCTATAGTCGCAAGCTTGCAGCTATCCTTGCTCCCAATGAGTAGTGAGTTCGAATTCTGGTGCCACTTAAGGCCCACCGTGTTTTGAAGCTGATTCTCATTAAATTCAAGTCCTGTTAATGGCGTGGTGTGCAAGTTTGGAGTGGGGAATCACTCAGAAGTCTTCATCGTCCTCAGAAGTCTTCATCGTCCCTCGACCTAGCCCGTCGTCAATAGCCTAATGTGTTTCCCGAAGTTAAAAACAATTCATCACTCAAGTGTTGAGCAGGACAACTGAGCTGACACACCCCTTACCATTCTTTCATCATAAATATGGGAGATATTGGAGCCTCGACAGATGTAACATGCATCAGCTTCGAAACACGGTCTCAAGTCTCGTCAAGATTTAAAACTTCGAATTGACGGAAACAACTTCGACCGTAAGCTCGCAACAATGACCAATAAGCTCCCATGACCACGTTGAATTATAAATTCTATTCAGTCAACAAACTGCTTAATAACCGTAAATATTGACTAAAAATTGAATTTCTTTACAATATTATTCTAAAAACTATTTTTCAGCTCTTTAAATTTTACCATAACCTTTAAAACCGTAAACTCTCTTTTTTGTAACTTACAAGAACATAGCAGAATGTGAACGAATAAGGAATCTAATAACGAAATATTAATCAATTGTCGAATTCTATGGATAGTTCTCTAGATTAAATTTTTGTAACATTTCCTTTTTTCGTGAGAAATATATTAATTTAAAAAATTTACTTCAGATTTACGGGGGAAAAAGTAGAATGAGACCCTTATGTAAAAGACTTTATAGAGTATTTATAAGATATTTTTATTTCCAATTCAAGCTAATGTAGTTACGAAATTTCAATGGTTTTAAAAGAAAATGTATTCAAATTTGTTTATTTCTTGTTATTTTGGGTTGAAAAAATTAGTTATATATGCTTTTCTCCTGAAATGGTAATAGTAAACTAATGTATTTAAAGTGTATCTGAAAAACTTTCGAAAACTTTAAAGAAAAATAGGTTGGTTTGAATTATGTTAATTTCTAAAGCAATTCGATATATATTGAGATGTAACACTAAACAGGAAATATGGTTAAAAAGACAGAGATAATCAGGAAGTGGTATTTCAATCTTTTAGTGTTTCTTGCCACATTACAACTTTAATTTTCAATTGAACTAAATGAACCTTCCTTGATCGACAGGTCTTCAATTTGAAAATTTTCTAGTACTTGTATTTCGGTTAAAGTTTCCAGCCAAATCAGTATGCCTGCTTATTAGCGGGAACTTTTTTAAACAGTGAATGTGTAATGAAAATGTATAGTGATAAGACATTTTGCTTAAGATTTATAACTGTGATAGCAGTAGTAACGGTAGTAGCGTAGTAGTCATGGTGACGGATTCGCGTTGGAAGCTCTCGTCGAGTCATTGGTTAGAGTCTTGATGCCACTAAAGGTCTGCCGTGTAGCCAGGGATGATTCATGTTAAATCTGTTGAGGGACCAAATCTTCCCATTGGCGAAATAGTGAAGGTCTTAGATGGAAGTGCCAGATTAGGTGTCGTCATCGTCACTTGAAGAGGTTCAGAATTATGAGGTCTATCGACAATAGTCTATGAGTGACGTAAATAAACAAGCACAATCATCAATTACTGTTAATGAATCAAAAATAAATTACTGTGTAAATGGAATAATTAATTAACTTAATTAATGTAAGGAATTAAATTTTTCAAAGGCAATTCTCCTTTCAGTGCCCCCCATTCTTCCTCTATACCTTATTTATCATCTTAAAATTAGCTAAAAATTCTAATTTCGTTTGGTTGTGCTTGAGAGTTTCTAACTTATATGGCCATAAAGAATGAGTCACCTGATGTTAAAAATGATGGTAACATAATGATAAGAACACTTGATGATAAAAAGTTTTTTTTATAACCCCACAAACGATAGATTCTCCAATTTTGAAACAAAAGTACGTTGAAAAAATTAATGTTATGAAAAATGTTTATTATTACATGAAGTTTCAAAAAAGTGGGATAACACAGGATTACCTAGCCAAAATTTTATACTATACGGGATTCCTCGAGTCGTGATATATACCCTTACTTTAACCTTGTTTTGATATTTCCTTCATTAATTCAGGAAATGTGTTAAATTTTGAATATTTTTGGTTTGAAATCAAGGGGCCATTTACTAGTTTACACAAATCTCATTTATCGATCCATTTATTACTTGTGGTTAAGAAACATGGAAATATGAATAAAACTTGAGCGGAAGTAATGTAGTGTATGATCCTTTAGCAGTATTTTTCGAAATTCTTTAAGGATATTGGATTCGAATAAAATTATGAACATTGACAACTTATAAGATTTTCTGCGTTATTTTATGGAAAAAAAACGAATTATGCAATGAAAATTTATTTTTAGATGTTAATGTACTATGTTAATTATATTAATCGGTTAATCCACTTAGCTCATAATTTGGTTTCCTATGAGCTTTTAACATGGATAATAATTTTATATTAATATGTTGAGAAAATGTTCATGAATAAACTTGATACATTACATTGAATGATTCATTCATGAAAAAAATTTAGATTTCTAAAAAATATACGTAAATTAAATTTGAAGAATACATGCACTACTTAAAAGAGAACTTAGTTTTAGAGATTTTAATTTATTAGGAAGAAAACCATGTTATGAATAAGAAATGTTTAAAATATTTTTATTGTAGAAATAATGCAAGCGTGCTTACAACGGAGTATTTTTATTATTACTTAACGAAAAGTTAAGAAAAATGTCACCTTTTAGATTAAAAATATCAAAGATATGTCTTAAAATATACTTTAAACCGTATCTTAGCAAAGAGTATTAAAATAAAATTCTTTTCTAATAACAGAGATGATAGATAAAAAATAGTTTCAGCTATTTTCAGTAATATAAAATAATTATGGAACATTAATTATTTTATCAAGATCTTAGTTAATTAGTTATATTAGAATGAATGATATATATAAAAACAGATTTGAAAACTTAAGCTCTTATTAAATTAATATTTTTCTACATTCTCCATAAGAATATTTCTAAGTTAAGATAAATTCTCTCTAATTAAAATTTAAAATAAGTGAAAATTCTAACTGAATTAAGTAAAAATTTTTGTTTCATAGAAACATATCAAAACTGTATATTTAACTGCATTAATAACGACTTATTTTATACAATTTCAAACTAACTGCTTTTCCTATAACTCGTAATTATCCATATTATATAAAGATTTTGTTGATAATAATTCAATTTTCAAATGTTAAGTTAGCCTTTGAGTAGTAAATAATATATTAAAAATTTGAAAAGCAATTTTGTTAGAAATCTATTACGAATAATTTTAATAACTCCATCACACATGCTCAGAAACAAGTTAATGTATAATTTTATAATATATTTGAAACTTCTTAGTTTAACTAGTTTATCAGAAATATATATATATATATATATATATATATGTATATGTGTGTGTGTGTGTGTTTGTGTAAAACTAATAGTATTTTCATTATATTTTAATATTTTAACCATCCAGCCGAACAAAAATAGAAATTAAAATATTTTATGAACGAAAACTCTTCAATCAATATCAGCTCTTCTTGTTAAAATAGTGTGTTTAGAACGAATAATACATTTAATTTGATTTGCGATTTCAGGTAAAATATACAGGAAGTTAAATATTCCTCTGTGGTGTATTTTTGGTAGCTATGAGAGATAAAAGTTAAAATAATGCTATCATCGTGACTTGTAATTAATGAGTGAAATTCGCAACTATATTCATAGGATCTACTATCAAACTGAAGAATATATAAATATTTTACTCAACTATGAATTTCAGTTTTTAGAGAGATATAGCAATAAAAAAATCGTCAATCTAAATGGGATAGAACTAGTTAAATATCTTATGGAACTGTGAACGAAATGAATATTGTCTTTAATGTTCATTATTTTAGATTTAGCGAATAATTTTACATATCGTAATATCAATAAAATATTGAAGCCATTTTAAAAAAAAAAATTTTGAAAGTCTCAGAGTTAAAGCGAAATTTGTGATGACTGTTAAGACATTAACGTATTTTAATACGTATAAGGAATACATTTCGAAATCTTTGTTACAAATTTTAGTAGGGTCTCTCCTATTACGATCTCTCCTTCATGTAGTACTTGAGGGGGCTCCTTCCTAGAAATAAAAGTGTTGTAAAATAGGAAAAGTAACAGTAATAAAAGGAAATAATTTTGTGGCCAAGTAATCTATAACACATGTCCGAGGATCCACAAAAAGATGATTCAAAACTTCACAAACAAACTCATCACAGAATTTTACGATGATTTTGAAAATGATTATATTGCTTGTACACAAGCATCGGAACAATACCCAACAGGTTTTGACGCTCTATTTGATAAGAAGTGAAAACAATCGTCGCGAAATGATAAGAAAAATAAAGTGAGCTACCACTTACACAACAACAGAGAAATCCACTCCTTTGTTTCATATTATAACTAGAGATATGAAGCTGGATGTCTTTGCAACGTTTTTAGTTTTTTGAATAATTTAAATATAACCTTATAAGGTAGCACCGTGACTCCTTTTAGTGTGCAAGAAAATGTTATAGCTGCAATCTCTGATGAACCTTTGGTTGTTGTGTCGACAAGAATACCCAGTTTTAGCAGAAAAGTTGTATTATTTTTGATACATTTATTCATAACCTGTAAGTGTGAAGCCGAATATTTCATCATTTCCCCCCTCAAAAATAAATACAGAAATAGAATGAAAATTGAACCGTATCTGAGAATTAAGTTATTGTTTTTTTCTATAAACATGACCTTTTTAGTTTGCATGAAAGGACTTCACACTTCTTAAAAATAATTTGATTTTATTAAAATTTAATTTTTTGCAAATATTTATATAATAATTGCAAATACACAAAATAAAAGTACATGAGAATTGTTTTGACTTCTAAATAGTTTTATTTCATCAAGAAATCACAAAATGGGCAATTAGCTTTTAGTGAGTTACGGTTAAGGATATTAAAAACAAGAAGATCCTGGATAACTCTAAGCTAGATAATGTAACTGAATGCATTCAATGTTAAATGAGAGTGACGAGGAATATATTAAAATTAAAAAAAATATTTTTGAATTTTTTTTTCCAAATTTCAAGTTTAAAAATTATTGGTTACTTATATATCAGTGTTTTACATAATTTAAATATGTTTCTCATTTAAAAGACATTTTCAAATTTTTACGATTTCATCAAATTTTAGTACAAATAAGAATTCAGAAATGCTTAAGAATTACTTTGTAAAACTGAGAGTGGACATTAAAATGATACCAGCTTTATTAGTTTATAGATTAGAATCAAGTTCATTTCATTCTAAAATTTATGAAGACTTACATTCATTAAACTATAAAAAATGTTATTGAAATAAGTTCAATCATTTACGAACTTTCCATTAATACTGCAGTGTGAAGCAGTTGGTTAGTCTGTCTGATTACATACGTATATAAATCCGAAGGTAGCTCAGCTATTTGATTGGAAACAGTTTAATGTGAAGGAATAGAATTCGATCATAGTTTCCGTGTCCGGACTAACTGGATTAAGGGAAGACTATCGTCTGCAGCAGATTTTAAGTGTCCAAGAACTGCCAAAGTGTTACTGCACATTTATAAAGTTATGTATTCTCAAAATATTGGATATAGCCTTCAGTGACCCTGAAGATAACGCTATAATGTATATAACTTCAATATGGATTGTAAGGAAAAAATATGTGTCAAGAAATGTTTTGGAATAATATAAAGGCATTTTTGTTTATTATCTGGATAAAATGAAAAGAATATCGAATATTATTTTAAGTTTAAATAAACATCTTGAATTCATTGTTTTTCAACGTCTCGACTTACTTTCAATAGGTAAAATTTGAAATAAGTTCTTCTTACTTTTTGCTCCAATAAAGAATAATTCCAACTAACCCTTGAATTAATTTTATTTGACATTTTTATTCATTTTGCAATTCATTTCGAAGAGCATATAGTATGTTGAAGTGCATTTTTAGAGTTAAGAATGTATCTCTGATTTATTACAAACAAGCATTGAGTTATTAAAAAAATTTATTATTCACTAAAAAAATTCCTTATATCGAGATTATAATATTTCGTCGTATTCATATGTTAAATATGTATTGATATCAATTTTGTATTTAATAATTACAAAAAATAACTATGAAAGCAGGTAAAAAAACCTTCTCAGCTGAATAGTTTACACGTATGATCAGTTAGAATAAAGTAATTTCAGTAAAATTCTTGGTGTAATGTAATTACTATAATAAGATAATATGAAGTAATAAACATGAAAAGATATAAATTTTAAATTTTTATTATTCTATCATTTTAAAGCTTAAAGAAAGTTTGAAATAAAAAAAAAAAAACCGATATTCACTTTTACCAAACGGCTTTGGTTTCTATGAGTACATCCTAAAGATACCCCTTCGAAGTATTTGTAGTTGCTAAGACCTCCAAAAAAGTACTTCTGTTGAAAAGTACAGTTACAGTAAGGAATGCATTATTCAACTTGAAAAGAAATGTCGGTTACGCATTTGGAGTCTTATTCAAACGTAAAACCAGAGTAAACCTAATTCCAATACAATTTCTGCAAGTTGACTTGTCATTCAATCTTTTTATTGTTCATTCCGGTATTTCGTTATTCAGATTTTTCATTTATTTATGAACTTACTAAAATTTCCTGTTTTAACAATTGGTTTGACAGAATTGTTCGGGTATTGTTTTTTTCGCGTATATATATATATATATATATATATATTATATAAACGGAATCATGTGAATTTGCTGATAAAGCTAATTAAATTAGGTATTTCAATAATTTATTTTTGAATTATAGTGTAAGGTGATATCACAGTGTTTATTTCAATGTTAAACAACAAATATAATTAAAAATAATTTTGTACATAAATGATAAAAACATTATGCGTATTTTTAATTAAAAACCAAAAAAATTTAAAAATAAATATAAATAAAATCATAGTTCATATTTAATTTTTTTAAAAATAAGATATTAAATTTGTTTTTTTTTTTCATTTCAAAAAGAAATTGTTTTTTATTCATTACTTATCCAGAAATGTCTTAAAAATAATAATTTATATACCGTTTTATTTGGAGTAAACTTAAAATATATTCGTTACACTACAATTTTTTTGAACATCAATCTAGATAAATTCAACGATTATTTGAAGTATTTTGAAGTAATGCATTGACATTTAGTATATTCACGCAATCATTTCATTTTCTTGTTTGCATGATTTAATGGGCTGCGTAATATTTTTAGGCTGACTATCGCAATATTGTATACCATAGTTGCACCTGATTCAGATACTTGAGAATAAATAAGTAATAAATCAATAGTGTTTTATAAAATCATTGCAAAACATATCTGTAAATAACTGCAACAGTTATGAAGACAGTATTTATGAGTGAATGAAGAGTTAATTTACTATTATATGGCATATTTAAATTCTATAGCAATTTTAAAATAATATTCAAACACATTTAAAATGTTGATGCTTGATATATAAAGTTACTTTTTTTTATTTATTTACATTTTTTTAACATTTACACTGAAGCATTCATTTCTCATATCTCCCAAACTTAAAGTTTAAAACCATTTTTGAACAGATGTCATTGTTTAGTTTAATTTATGTTATTGAGTATTTTCTGCATCCGTTTTTAAATCCATTTGTTGATAAAGGTCGTGGCATGTTGATTGGTAATAACTGACGTATGTCGTAATAAAATGGTTGATGTGTGGGGCTCAATGTTTCTCAAGTTAGCGAAGATGTGAGGAGTATTGTGTTGTGTTGACCTCGTCATCTGCACGAGACTCAAAATTACATGGTGTTTTGGTGGTTTTAAGACTCCTATCTACCGGCCATTTTCTTTTTATGAAAGTAGTAATTATGGTACGCAATTTGTACTATCTTTATCAAGTTCATACTATATTTTCTATCTGAAGGCAAGAAACTGCATCCGAAAGAGCAAAATATAAAGAAGGTTTCTGTGGCATTACCCCCCCCCCCCGAGTTTTAAAAATACGTTAGAAGAATTTTCGAAGACCGGGTAACAAACAAATGAATAATTAAAACAGGGGTAAAAGTATTTTTAAAATTCAAAGGAAAAATGTAACTCCCCAGAAGCCTTAACTGTTTTTTCACTTACGAATAATTTTTTTTTTATTCAAATAGATAAAATATTAAAGATTTACTGCGGTAGAATTTCATCGAATGAACACTAACTTCTGAAAATCAAAATGGCCGCTAGACGGGACCCTCCTGACCATTAAGTAAACTTCGAAATCTGGCAGATATAGACAACCAGAAATCGTTAACAAAGTAATTAAATCCGACAACACTAGCCACGGTAGTTGCATGTCTCGTTGTCTTAATTGTTCAGCCTATTTTTGTGAGCTAGATTTTATAAAAATCTGAATTTTGGAATAAAGAAAGGTGATACATATTAAAAATTAAGTCAGACAAAGTGATCAGGTGATATGATATGGAAGTTGGGAGAATAATATGCCAGCTCAGAATTTGTTTTCGTTATCTAACTATGAATCAGTATTGCAGTATGTGTAATTTCCCATGCAATAGTAATTAGATGTCAATCAATGTGCCTCGTAAATCTTAACTAACAATACAATGATATGAATAATTGAACTAGTACTCATCTCTTTACAATCGCAAAGTTCTGGAGAGAAGGTTGAAATTCCCAACATATTTTATGTGCATAAGCCTCATGTCTTGAGACCACCACTTTATTTTTCTTCTTCAAAATTATCGGAACCATACTCGCTAATAATAATTAACAAGTTCAATATAATACCAACTAGGCAGTATTACTATGCTTGTGAGAGTTAAAGTATTGGTTCCTCTTTACGTATGTACTGAAAATGTTTCACACACACATACTAAAGTTTCACTAAACACAATTCATAGAAGTTTCGCTGTATTTTTAAAATCTTTCTTTATACTTATATCACTTTCAACGTACTCTCTTATGAATTTCCCATATGAAAGATAAAATCCAGATAGTATGATAAGAATAGGGCAAAATAAGAATTTTGTTATATTTAACAAAACGCCTTCCGAGTTAAAGTGAAGAATAAAGGAAAATATTTTTTTTTAGAAAAACAAAAATTGTATTATTATAATAACAAACATGTTAATATAATCAGTATCTCTCTGGAATTTATAATAAGGATAAAAAAAGTATCTAAACTTTTTATGTTTCAAAATTTTCCAGCAAAATTTTAATAGTAATTAATTACGTATAAAATAAACTGTGTTTTTAGTACAATACTACAAGTTTATATTATTTTACCTAAAATTGCTTATAAGGATAAAAAGATACATATCAATACTTTTACATTTTAAAAGATTTGACAGCAGATTTTTCATATTAGTTACGTACAAAATAAACGATATCTTTCTAGTAGCTTTTTAAGTACAATTTTCTGCAATAAAAACGAGGCAAAATCTCTGAAATTCTTAGTTAAGATGAAGCAATTTCAGAAGACTGAAAATACACCTTTTGGCTATTTAACTGATATCAGCAATGCTCATTCACAATATGAGTTCTTAATTCTTTTAAAATATTGGTCAGGCGAAAAAAGAAAACTTTTTTTTTAAATGGTGGAATTTTTTTCTGATTAAAGGAACTAACAAAAGAGCCTCGAGAATTTAACAGATGTTTCATTATTCTTCTTCTTCTAAAAATTGAGAAATGAAATCTTTAAATAGATTTTATGCAGAAATCAGATGTAAATCATTAAATTAGAAATACGGTTATCTTTATATTACTTTAAGTTAATAGCAATTACAACGGTCGTTTCCAAGTCTATTTATGTTAACGAATTTTTTCGTAAAACTTGTTGTTCATCACATTATGTTGGTTGTTAATACAATATTTTTAAGTTATTGAATTATTTCTGAACGATATAAATTAAATCGTAAACAAACAATTAATAAGTAATTTATTTTAGTAAAATCATTTATTTAAAATGTTTAAATATTTTAAGAGTTGCTTAAGGTTTAAAATTGCATACATTATAACAATTTCTTCAAAGCAAATCATTAATAGTATATATCTTAAAATAAAACTAGAAATTAAGCTTTATAAGATTTTTCTAAATATTGAATTTTGCTCAATTATTGTGTTTTCAGTCCCTCAATTATTTTTCTGTTCAATTTATTATTATTATTAACACACACAACATTTAAATATTTAAGTTCCCCTCTACCGGTCATTTTGATATCGTGGATGTAAAGTTAAACTTTGGAATTTCTACTTTTTGCTCTCAAATTTTTACTATTACATCTATTTGATTGCAATAAAGTGCATCTCGAACAGCAAAAAAATAACTAAGGCTTCTGTGAAGCAACTTTTTTTATCCAATTTTTAAAATATTTTCACCCCCATTTTAATAATTCATTAGTGAGATTTCCAGTCCTTAAAGACATTTAAATTTTTTTTTCTTAATAATCGGAGTAAGAATGTAATTCCTCAGAAGCCTTCATTCTTTTTTTGCTCTTTCAGATGCACTTTATTGCATTCAAATAGATCAAATAGTAAATATTTGAGAGAAAAACTATAAATTCCATAGGATTAATATTACGTTCACGAAATTAAAATGGCCAGTAGACGGGAACCTCTTAAGCCATAACATAGCGAGAAGTTCAAAATTGAAATACCGATAAGTGATACCAAATATTTTTGAGAGTGGCATTTCCAATTGAATCTTGAACACAAGAAGCTTCATCTCGATAAAATTAAATTAAAATAGGCATCTCCCACCCCAAATTAGTAATAAAATAGTAAATAAAGGTTCCTATAAAATCAAGTAAATTTATATTAAACCTTGGTAATATCTAATTAGTTAAGCTTAGGATAGAATAAATACACGTTAATAAAAATTAAATGCTTGATATACGATACTTACGTGTCACTATATACTGTAATAAATCAGCTTACAGTATAAATGTATGATAGAGAATTCGTAAATATTTCCTAGCGTCTTTAACCCATGTCTGGAGAAAACATCTGTAACAGTTGTTTAACTGCGGTAAAAGTCATCAAACTGGAAAAGTCGCTCCAGTGACAGATTGTTCGCAAACCGCTAACGTCGGCACATTGTTCTTTTTCAGCTTTTCACAGCAGATAAGCCAAATTTCAAATTAATCTTTCAAGAATAAGTACTAGTATATATTTTTTCGTAAACCATTCTATATCACATTATAAGTTCAAGCAATGCGGGATGTATTTCAAATTATGTAATTATATATATACATAATTTGTTATATATATACAACTTACAAAAGTTAATCATATACCTTGAAAAATAATTAACATGTTGTACGTTAAAAACATGATATATGATATTCAGTTATTATATCTCTCTCCATTATCAAAAATATGAGTGTTGTAATTTAATACTTTCATAAGAGTGAGTTTAAAATAAACTCAAGATTTACGAGGATAAACATAAAGTAATAATTGTGTTATTTATTTCTCTCCTTGTTGTATCAATGCAGGTAAAAAAAGAAAGGTAATTATTCATTTAACTTATTTCATCATTTAAAAGGAATATATGTTCCTCGTTTCTTATTTTCTTATTAGTCGATATTCTGAGTATATCAAAATGATTAAGGGTGTTTATGAAACAAGTCATTTAAGAATAAAAGTTAATGTTCGAAGACTCTAAGAAGTTATTTATCAAAGAAGCACTTTTCAAACTGGCCTCATAATGTGTCTCTAATTATGGATTGTGGTTGTAATCATCCCCTTTCTTAAGCACAGTAAGGAATTCTGCATAATTAGTAAGGAGTACTTTTATTGTTCTGCAAAATGCTAAGGCATGGAAAGGCTCATAAATTAAAAGGAATTGATTATCAGTGATAAATATAGTTAGTATCTGTTTTTAACTATCTATATTTGAAATGTTCATTCATTGTACACGAGTTCCTAAATATATTAACTACAATTACTTGTGAAAAAAGTTCAGAACCTCCTTTACTATAGATCGTGAAGTTAAGAATGTGTTTGATATTTGTTGTTAGGTGAAATTGTTGAAAAATTGGTTAATCATATTTTTTTTCTTGTGAAAGAGCGAAAAATATCTTGATATTGCTATTGACTGGATTTGTAAACATATTAAGCGTAGAAATTTCTATTTTATTTTATGAACAATTTTATGTGTGACTGAATATCTCTGATATTTTAAACTCATTCGGTATTTTAATAAGATATTTCCAAGTCTCAACGTGTTTTGTTTAGCTGCATTTGATCAATGCATTGTGAAATGTTTCAAAATAAATCAAAGAAAACGAAATATTTTCCTCTTGTTTTCCATCCGAAAAGCATTGTTTTGTTTATATTGCGTTAGAAGAGAAATGATCTTATCGATGTGTCAAATGGAAAAATGGAAATCGGGTTAAAAGCGATATTTATTATTGAAATATTGAAATTGTACGCCTGTTTCGGAAATTGATCCATGCTCAGTCTGTAAGACATATTTATCAAGAATGCATTCTAAATTCTAATTAAGAAAATGAAGAAGATTATCACTGCCAGCTGCATTAAAGTCCTTTAATTTGCGTGTTGCACGGAATATATTTAAGTATTATATAATTTAGATTCATGGGTTTGAAGAGCACAATTTTCTTCCACAAATCCATTCCACTCCAGCGCTATGACTTTTGGCTCAGGACACATTAAAGATCTCAAGAAAGTTTTGATTTATTTGAATAACCAACTTAGCCAAGGGGGTTTGAATGCGAGTTCGTGTGAGTCACGTCATTGTTTTGATGCAAATTAAGACTCAGCGTGTAGTGAAGCTGTTGTCCTTTAAATTTATCCTCAGTCTGCTACAAAAAAGTGTTTAATTTAGAACTGGACTTCAGGTGAGTTGAAGACCTTTCATCATCAGTCGCAGGATCGTCGAGTCGTGGCCTCGTGGCATGATGCCGCAAAATACTCGCTATAGGCTGATGCATGTTAATCTATCGGGGCCCTCCCAATGGCGTGTCGTGGAAATCTGGAGAGAGAGATGCCAGCTCTGATTTCACCCTTGTCACTTATCTAATATTAAAATGACGACGTCCGTCACCAATAGCCCTCGTGTTGCTTCTCAGTGTGACGTTTAAAAACACTCTAATTTGACATACACGACTTTCACAAAAATATCTATAGTTTATCGAGAGTGCTCTCAGGTATCCTTACTACCATTCCGTAATCACCATACAGCATATTTTAATTGAGTGCCCAATGTTTGAGTATCATCTATATATATATATATATTATAATTCTTCTATTTTCCACTTGTCTTACTTCGGTGGGATTGATTTCTTATTTTTTTAATTTATAATTAACTTTTTTATATTCTGTATAAGATTTTACACCTTACATTTAATGTCCTATCTGTTATTTTAATGTGGTTTTAATAGATAATATGGTGGAGAAGGGAAACTCCACCGTCCACGAAACTTGTTTGATTTTCATTTAAAATTAATTATTTAATATGTTCTGCATAAGTTTTATCGCTGACAATTTTAGCATTATATTATATCTATTATTTTTAATGCGTTTCTTAAAGCTTTTTTCATACTTTAGGGAATGGTTTTGTGCATGTTGAGCAAATTTGGTTTTTGTGTTGTAATTACTGACAATAACTCACTAATTTCTATCAATTCTTCTTTTTCGGTTAATAAAGGTTTACAGGAATAAGTATAGTCAATATACGAATTAAATCCATATACAAATAATATGCATTTCGCAAAAAAATGAAAGTAAATTCTTGTCTTGTACAACCATTTATATATAGACACTGGATAGTTTGAAAATATCTTATAAAAATAAACAAAGCTACAGAAGAATATTGAACCATTAAAGTTAGGTTACACCTAAAAGAATAATATTGTTGCGTTAGCAATTTTTTTTAAATTAAATATATTTGAAAAAAAATATTTTAACATTCAAGAAAAATAACGAAAAATTTTAAGTTTAAATCGATAAGATTATGAGTATTGAATGACATTCATTTTTTCATGATTAAGCTATCGAATTTATAATTAAGATAATTTTTGCAAGATCGATCGCAACAGATCATATTAGCTCAATGATGTAACTACACCATTTTTTTTTCGCTAATTTCGGAGTTTCTATTAATTTACAGAATACAGTTTCTTCCCTAGGAATATTATACTAACAGGTAAATTGATTTCTTGTCCTTGATGGCAAGGTTCCAACTAAGAAAATGAAAGGGTTTTGAAAAATACTAAGAAAGTTAATATAAATTAATTTAGAGCTTAGGTTACCGACTTTTTGAAAATAAGATTATTTAGATTAGTTTGATAAAAAGGAATAATTTTTGTTTTATCCAATAAATTCATCTATGAGAAAATGACGCGTCTATTTAAATAATTGTCCAATTTTGATCACATTTCTTAAGGTTTCGTTAAAAAATCAGAAAAATTCACTTAAATGTGAAAATAATCCTTAAAAAAATTGTTTTGTTCATGTGACATCGATAATCTTTAAGTGAATAAACAATATTTATACAAATTTTATAGAAAGAGTTTTATATAATTATAAATGCTAATTACGTACTGAGAACTTAATATATTTCTTATTTACTTCTTAAAAATAAATGCAAAAAAATTGTTTTCAAAAACGTAAAGGACCTATTTGAGAAATTCAAAATTCATTCAAATAGAAATTTCAGGCCTCTTTATATCTCTACAAAATTACTGAATATAAGTATTTGAATCCTACTTTTAATTCTTTCAATACATATGTATGGTATATTAGAAAATTTGTAAATGATAATTGTTATTTTTATTTACTATTATTTTTAACTGAAAGGGTAATTGTAATAGATAAATTTATTATTGACTCACTTTTTAGCTCATCATAACTCTTTACTCTAATGATAACGGGATAATATAGCACCGTTTATTTAATTAAAATAATATTAATTTAAAACAATTTAGAGTGTAATTTTATAGACACATTTTAATTTAATGCTTACATCTAAGAGAATTCCATGGCTATCTGAAAGCTTAAATCTTAACGCTATCTTTTTTAATTCGACGAGACGTCTGGAGTGCTAATGCTCGATTTTGTCTTATCTTAATAAAGAATGTCGCTTTTCAATCCTTAATCTTAAAATTTACATATTATTAGCGTTCAAATATTCATAATTCCTGTTCCGTGCAAACAAATCCGGGATTAGCAGTAATATATTGGCTGGTGAGAGTTTTTTGAATTATCTTATGTACATTATGTTATCATTCGTAGTGTAATCTAAAATAATAATCTTATTTCAGATATATAAAAAAGTATTTTTGAATATCAAGATAGTATTCTTCAACATCGTAATATTCATCCAAAATATAAAATGTTATATGGATGCAAGGGGTGCAAATGTATAGTTCTAGAAACTTTAGAAAACAAATTGGCCTATACTTCACATTTCGTAATAATTAAATGCTAAGATTTTGTATACTGATTTTTTTTATTTTAACTGTGTGAAATTAAATATTGAAGAACAAATTTTATTTACAATGGTACAAATTTAGCACCAATATATTTTTCAACATTTTATGTAAAATAATTTATTTTGATGACAAACATTTATAATCCCTTGTTCGCAGATTGAGATGGCCGATTTCAGCTTTTCTATCACTTTTGTGTAAGGATATTATATTGGTTTCATTTGAAAGTATTCAGATATTACTGATCACTTATATAAAACAGTTTGAATTTTATGATACATTTTACGCATATTTCTGTAGTTTTTCTTATTTATAAGAAAAATGTATTGAGCAAGCTTCAGTCCAATTTTTTTTTATTTTTTCTGTTTTAAACTGGTCGTGACTGGTCTGAGTTGGTAGGGGATAACCGCCACCATAATTTGCTTAGGGTTTATGCAGAATTA
This sequence comes from Nephila pilipes, assembly GCA_019974015.1. NCBI lineage: Eukaryota > Metazoa > Arthropoda > Arachnida > Araneae > Nephilidae > Nephila > Nephila pilipes. The sequence goes on along the minus strand of BMAW01069248.1, from coordinate 384,176 downwards.
GATTTTTAAATTATATTTAAGATTTTAACCATTTTACAGTTTTTTTTATTCTCTTTATGGAGTGATTATACAACTTTTATGTGGTTTTAAAAACACTTGTGAAGTTGTAAGCAAATATTTGGGGCAGCATAAACAGTTCTGGATCTCGTGCCTATAATTCGCAATCACTCACCGTACAGAACATATTTCCTTCTGTACGAATTGTTTTTACTGTATTACGTATAATATATGAATAAGTTTTCCTTTGGATAATACAAAAAAATTATCATGTATTATCACTCATCAAAACCAAAGCACAGAACGTCATAATGTACGCTTAAGATTCTATGATTTCTTAAAATTAAAATGAGCTAATTAAAATATAAGAGATTTAAAAATTGGATAATTATTCAGTTACTACAAAGAGCATGATTATGAAAATAGTAAATGCAATTCTTCATTTTCTTCCAATTTAAACTGAAATTCCTGAAATTGCAAATGTTGACATGTTACAACAACAGTAAATTTTCATTTTTAGTTTGCTTAGAAACAATGAGGCAGAAATAAGGAAAAAAAATATTTTATGAGCATTTCTTAGAGGTACCAGTATTTTCCTAACTCATATACCAATAATGTCAATTCATTAATTAATTACATTTTTAAAAAGTTTTAAGGGAAAAAAAATCTCTTTGAATGAGTTTTCAGAAGAGATAATCAATATTCTTATAACGTTAACAAATATTTTAAAATTAATATTTTTAATATTTCTTATTTGTATTTTATCACTTCTTTATAAAAATCGTAATAAAACTTCTTTAATATCTCAATATTTCTAAATTCCAGAAAAAAAATTGTAAAGGATTTGAATCTGTATTGCGTTAGACTCCGAAACCTTGGGAATAAATGCATTAATTAAAGCAAGCACATACTAGAAAAAAATTTATATCATAAGAAAAAAATCTGACATTTAAAATGACAAAGTAAATTTTCTCAGTGAAAGTTTTTGGAACTAACATATATTCATAAGGATCCATTTGAAAGCTATAGAAAACAAGTTGTTTGTCAAACATGCAACATTGACTTATCGGATAATAGATTCGGAAACGTGTTTTCTTTATAATTTTTCCTAAAATAGTGGTTCCAGGCCAATAATTGTTGTTCTGGAAACAAAATGGTCTTTATCGAATTATAGATTCGTAAACGTTTTCCGATTACGACCATATATTCTTGATCGAATATAACGAAGACCTTTTCCAGAACATTTCATGTACTTTTGATTTTCGAAACTGCGAACAGCTATGTTTGTGAACATTAATTATTCGCCAAAAGAAAGGAGAGCATCGTTTCGATAGAATTTGGCGAGATTTATGAATTTGTAAAAATCATTTGCAATTATTTAACTCAAAAATTCCGATTCCAACATTAGGTTCATCATTATCCTAAATATACTAACTTAATTATAGCTCCTTTAAAAATAACATCGTTAACTGAGGAATTATGATCGATTATTAACTATTGATCATCTTAGTTTTAAAATAAATATTTGATTGTTATATAAGAACATTAACTAAAAAATGTTTTTCAAATTTTTATAATTTTCTTATTATTAGATGTGCTAATTACTCTATTGTTCACCGTGTGTCGTAGTTAAACGGTACATAAGATGTGAAGTATTTTAAATATTATAATATTCTAGGCGGAAAATTAAGCATTCATATGTTATAAATTTTCTAAGAAAATATTGTATTTAAAATTACTATCGATGAAATATTAATTTTAAGTAAATGCTTCCTCAATCACGATTCATTTACTTCTTTTTTGGTTCACTGTAAGTTTTCTATTGAGAAAAATTCCAAATTGTTTCTGAAATATTAAATTAATAAAAAAAAAGCAAAAAATTTTTATATAACTTTTTTTAAGTTTTACTTATAATATAAAAGTTTAAATATAATAATTTCTTGTTAAAATTTCCAGTTTGAATATTGAAGTATGTCTTAAAAATTGTTCAGTCTATCAGGAAACAAATTTTAATAAGTTTCAAAAATTATTTTTATGATTTATATAAATTATTGTTTTAAATATAAATTACCAAAACATATCTCAAATTTATACATATAAAAAATATCTTCATAATGAAAATCCAGCACCTCAAGTAACAGAAAATTATTCACTATTTTCAAGTAATGAAATTTCTTAATCAACAGAGAATAAACTTTTTATCAAAAACTTACCTGAGAACTTTGTAAGGAAACCCTTTTTCCAGGTAAAGACACTCCAAAAGAAGCACTTAACTCTTTCCGGATTTCCGGAAAACTTTTTTTTCTTCTCCTTTTAGCACTTCACCAATATATAACAAATCCAGTAGTGAGAAACTAGATCCAAAATAATCAGTAAATTCCCAACAGCATCCAATTCAAGCAAAACACATTCTCAGGTATTTATCTATGCACAGGCACAGTATAAATTATATATATCCCAGCGCACTTCTCTCGGAGATGAGAGGAGAAAAGAACAAGTAGAGAAAGCATGCACGACTACAGAACTTGAGCAACACTCGACCCCCGAGAAGGCTGTTATCCGCTAGTATACCACAGGCCAGAATGTTAGCAGGCCTTACTCGAACCTTTGCCTGTCTTTTCGTTGATATTGATCGCAACGTGTTGCCGCCAGATGGCGCCCGGAATCGCAACCTAAGTTTGTCAGTAACGGAAAAGAATGACCACGCAACTGCGATTTGTAAAGTGAATTTCTTTACAAATACATGACAGATAATTGCTGTTTGGAATGCTATGCATGAAAATTACACAAAGTTTACAAAAATATATATTCCTTTGCGGTTTTTTCCCTTCCCATAAGATTGGCATATTTTGCATTCAGTTTGTACAAATGCTGTATAATTCGAGGAAGAATTATCGTTTTGTTAAACTTCGAAATTTAACAACTCTTTAAGCTCTCCAGAGTAATTTCCGGTATAATTTTTTTTAAAAAAAATATTTAGTTGGTTATGAAGATAATTATGGAAAGGGCTTAGCGCAATTATGTTAAGTACGTTGGTTAATTTCCTTTCACATTTTTACACTTCGTATTTTTATGATTCTTTGAGGCATACATCAGCGCTGTTTCTATTTTAAAATATTAAATGGGCATATGATTTATTGGACTATGATTAATGGTATTCGTATTTTAATGTGTATTATATTCAGGATAAGATTAAAATGAACTCATAAAGTCTAGCTTTACTGAGAGAATTTTAAGAGAGTAATCGGCTAAATGTAGATTCTTAAAAAAAACATTTACAGTAATCTGAGCTTTTATCTCCTCAGTCAATTATTTTTATTTCTTTCATTTTTATGCAATTACTTTAATATTTTTTTCATAAAAATTACAAAACTGTTAACTTTTTAAAAAGAAAAATAAGTATATTAAAACACTATGATTGTTTTAATATACTTGAGCAATATTTCCAATTTTAAACATTAATATTAAGGGAATATATAGAACTAATGTGGCAGTTTACCATGTTGAATATTTAATAAATTACAGGATTAATATATTTTATGTAATTATCTTCACAACGCAATCTTTGAGGCGTAACTGGTTAAGCATAATTTTTTTGTAAAGGTTTTGAAAAGTTTTTCTAGATTTATTGTAAAATAAGCTAAGGAAATGAGATACATTTTACAAATCTATTTGAGGGATATAATTTGAATATTTCAAACAAACTCAAATTTACACGTTAGATATGTGTGTCATTAAATGTTTTCTTAACAAACAAATTATGACATCTCGACGAAATATATTTATTGAATTTCACTGAATAATCATGCTAATATTTGATGACTGTTTCTATTGTTGGAAACTGTATCATATGTATGAAGTCTAGGCAAATTAGATTTACAGTCAATCTAGCTAATGATGGCTGACACCAAATGATGAGCTAAAGTTAGATTCTGTTCGAGTGTTCCACGCAATTTGACATTTGAAATGGAATTTGTAATTTTACATCATATATCATACGCTGTTTCAGGAATAATTTCTCTGTTATATATATATATATTAATATTCGAACTTATTTACAGCTGCATACAGCTATTTTTATTGAATAAATAATAATTATAATGATTTTTATTCTAAATGTATTTTTAACATTTATTGTAAATATATTTATAATAAATTTTTGAAATATTAAAAAAATATAAGTCTTATAATCCTTTCACAGCTCCACTTTATTAATTCAGGTTTTATGTATTAACAATTGTTTGAAATCATTACATATAAGGATATCATGGGCAAAAATCTCAAAAATAGTTTATATTGAAAATTTGAATACTAAAATAATTATTATAATAGTTTAAAAGAGTTAATTATAGTTACAAATTATGTAACAATATAAATATCACCTACTAATGCTGGTAATGTTTATGCATTTTAATCTTTCCCAATTAAATAAATCGTTTTCGTATTATGTGGGAAAAATTTAACATATTTGTTTGCTTGTTTCTGTTCATTAACAAAATATTTTATGTTTTATTTAGGTATTTTTATTTCCAAAATTAGAATATGAGCATATATTTTTAGTAGTAAAAAATACAGCGTTGAAAAAATATTTCCAAAAATAAAATGAAACTAAAGTGGTAGTTTCATTTAACTATAATGTAACATTTAAATAGATATAGAGCATCGAAAAATTACTCATAATGAAAAAAAATGAAATTAGTCGACTTTCACAATTACATGTTCTTTCTTTGAGAAACATAAGGATTGTATTTAGTGTACAAAAATTATTTTTTATAATGGATTTATTGATTTCCATGAAATTTTCTATTATTCGTAACATGTAAGTTTGACTAAATACTAAATTCACAGTTCTATAAAACGAAGTGTGGCAATTAGATAACAAGATTGACGCTGTAAACCATTTTACTTTTGTGTCATACACATTTATTAAGTACCACCTTTAATACACACCCTTCCTCTGTTCCTATAACGCTTAATACTAATATTGCATTGCTCGAAACAGTGGTGGAAGTCTTCTGTCAGATCCTTCAGGACGCGCACAGCTTTCTCTTTCACAACTTCAACGGATTCAAATCTTGTTCCTTTTAAAGCAGATTTCACCTAAAGAAACAGTTACAAGTCACATGGTGCAAGATCCAGTGAATATGAGGAATGTTCTAACATTGGGATGCTGTACTTGGCTAGAAACCACTTGGCAGATAATACGAAATGAGTCGATGCATTGTCTTGGGGGAAAAATTTACCATACGGATCTTCTGTCAATTCCTAGTCTCAGCAATCGTCCGAATACTTATGCGACGGCCAAATTGAATTAAATTACAGATCTTTTTCAATATTGACATCCGTTATTGACGTAGAAGCTCAATCAGGATGTAAATCATCTTCAACGTGTTCTAGGTCATCTTCAAAACGATTACGATACTCAAAAATTCGTGCACACGATACACATTTATTATCATACTGTTTTTTAATACGGTATAATTTTAGTAGCATTTTCCAAATTTCATGGAAAGCTTTACAACAATCCGTTACTTACTTATCACTTTTCCCGCGAAACAAAAAAATAAATCTAATGCGAACTAAGACTACATGTATACGGATTTATTTACATTAACTAGAGTCACTGCATTCCAAAGCGAAGGTTTGAAAGCAGCTGTTAGTCGCTGGCGTTTGGGGCATACATACTTCTGTATCGGTGTCAGTCTCGCTATTAAAGTGCCACACGATATAAAATTCCGTAAATATTTATAGCAAAATTACGTAATCAATCGCAAAAATTAATTACGAAAAATCACAGACTTCTAACGTATCATAATGTTTCTACGAAAAAATTCTTGTATACAAATGGGAAACTGAAAAATATCATTCAGAACTGGTACCTTATATGTTCTCAAAAAATTAAAATACTTGTTCACAAGATATCAATATATTTTAAGTCGTGCAACAGGCACTTTTATTCAAGAACAGTTTAATTATGTGTGATTTAGAGCAGTTGAATTGTTAAAAAGTTGGACTTGCTATGAAAAGCTGGTTTTAAATAGATATATTCCTATTTAATAATTTATTATTATTTATGTTGAAGTTATTTTCAACATAGTATCATTAAATGCATGATAATTCCTAAAAATCAAGATGATCCTACATATTATGAAAAATCAAATAATTACAAGATGAATGGCATGGCTTAGAGTTGCTAATTTGATAGTGCAACTATAATTATTTTGATCTGGAATAGAGTAAAAATTATGCAAAGATAAGGATAAAGATTGTTAATCCTGTATTTTAGTAGATGGTGTGATAAATTTGCTTAAAAAATTATTTTAAAATACGAAACTTATTTCATTTATTAATGGTAATTGACAGTTTTGAAAGTGGTTAGATAAAAACATCTTATTTTGATTGTCTTAATAAACCATTTCTCTGTCTCTCTCTTTCTCTCTCCCTCTCTCTCTCTCTCTCTCTATCTGTATATATATATATATATATATAGTATATGTATGTATATATGTGTGTGTGTCTATACATATCGTTTATAAAACCGTAAACTATTTCAATCAGTAAAATTAAAACTATATGAAAAAGATCACAAATGAAACAATGAGAAAGAAGACTTAAGTATCAAACCTCTTAAAATAGACAGAAAAAATTGAAAAAAAAAGTGTATAAAAACAATATTCCAATTTCATAATATGTGATAGATTATAAATTCAAAAGAAAGCATAATAAATTAAAAATACATATATAAATTTAATAAAAATATATATAGTTATTGAAAAAGTGTTTGGAACCAAAGATATGAAAAGAAAAGTTGAAAATAGTACATTTAAAGCTATTAAAGGTTTCACACTGTTAGGAAGAGTTATTCCAGAACTATTCACCAATATATCAAAAAAATATATATTTGAAAAAGGGTTATAAAACCAAAAAACACATTTGATAAGAAATTCAAAGGAAACTCAAAACCATAAAAACACAATGCAAACTCAAATGAATTCTCATAAACAAAAACTAATAAAATCTAGAATAAAAATGCCACAAAAACAAAAATAAGTCCAAATAAGAAAAGAATTGCATGATTCTATCACCAAGAGTAGGAAATATACAAACACGGTGTCAAAATTACATGATTAATTGTTCATGAACCTTCATATATATATATACATGTTTTTTGAATATAGTTGTAGCGTTTTTAGAAAGATAAGTAAACATTTATTGTTGAAATTGTCTTCTTTAGCTGTAAATGTTGTTCTTTTTAATTAGAAGTGAATAAATTTTATAAAGTGTTTCTTAAATATTATCAATATAATCATTCTTAATTATATATTAATATACATAATTAAGTTTGTTAATAAAGAATTTCAACTGGTTATGAAACTAATTTTTTGAATTTAATGAAACTAAATAAATTTATGTTACAAATAAAGTTAACCATTTTTATATGTTACCCAAATAGTTTAAAACAATATTTAAAAGTTTTAAATTCACTACTTAAAAATATACTCAAAACCAATTAGAGCTATTAACAAAGTATAAGAACTAGCTTTCAACTTATTTGCACCCTTTAAAATACTTCGAACTTTAATATTTATCTTTATTTTACCCTTTTTGTGTAACTAGTAACGTTAAATAAATAATTTCGTATCTTGAATGCTAAATTGTTCTTGGGAGAAATATCTTGGAACTAAGAAACTCTCCTTACCATCTAAGTTTCACTTGTGATATAGAACTGAGTTTTATCCGGAAAATGTTTAGAATATTCCGGTTTACATTCCTCAGTTGCACTTATCGCATAGTGTTGACACTCTAAGCACTTTCTTATCTAACTGCAACAAAATTTAATTAAAACCTTAACGTGTGTAAACGCTTGCAGGCATTTCCTTCAGTCTTTCGGGTCATAGAATGTACTCCTGAAAAATTGGCTTGAATATTGAGAGATTACTATGCTAATCCAATGAAACTTTCGCTTTAATAGCTGTGATGTGTTATAATAAAAGCGAAATGTGTGTCGTTTCTGATGCCCTAGAATGCTTAGTTTCGGAATTTGCATCGTTTATTTTAGAATTAAGTTTAAAGATACGTTTGAAAATAAGAAATTGTTACTGTTACAAAGTATTATCGTCGGACAGGATAAATGGGTGACCGAATATTAATTATAGCATTTTTAATAATAATTGAAATTTTACTATATAGATATCTCTATATGAAATAAAAGCATTAGTGTCTGGTGCACTTTTTAAATTGCAATGCAAAATAGGATAATTAATAATGCGCTTGTTGCACTCGAGAATGCTATGCACTGATTGCATAGCACTTATGATTGTACCATGTTGAAGAAAAATTATAGATAGTAGCCGATCTATCTGTACGAGAAATACTCACGAACATAGTTCACTCAAAAATTTCAAATTGTTACAAAATTTTAAGGATTGGATTGAAGACAAACGACAAGCGAATGATTGCTATTCTTTTACGTCTTTAATGGAGTCTCCGTTCGGAGATCTTTTGCGAGATTTATAAAAGTTCATAAAAATTTCCTTTGTTAACGAGTATGAAATGAAGTCAATTTGTTTTAAATTCATAAGTCTCGTAGCGTAAAATAATGATTTTCTGGTTGATTTTATGATATTTCTCGCGTTGAATCCTCACGGGATGTAATGTGTCAAAGACAAGGTGTATATGTTGCCATTTTATTAAGTACAACAGTTTAAGATTTAATTCTTGGATAATGCATTAAAAAAGTCAAATTAAGTACGTCAAAGCATTCTACGGAATCTCTGAAGCTACTGGAAAATTTTTGATAAAATTTTATCATACATATTTCGGCAAGTTCTACAGTATCTATCACTATGATTATGTTACCCAGAGACTGGTTTAATAATGAGGAGGATGAATAAGAAACATTACATCGGACATGTCCATTTCCGTGCACGTTCATGAAATCTAAGTTCTTTCTTCAACCAAATTTTCTAGTGAAATCAATTGGGTCTCGTTTCTTCAAAAACCACTGTAACTGTTGATTAATAATAATATCATAATTAAAAGTTCCACTAATGGCCTTTAGATGCCCGAATGGGACTTAGTAACACTTATAGTGATTAGATATTTGGTTCGGGGGTGTTTGATGTCGAAAGGCCCTTCCGTGAATTTAGTTGGAATACAAGGGGCCTCTTGCAAGAATTTGGCTAATTAAGTAATAGTGATTGCCGTCAAAGCATGAATTAAAAAAGAAGTCAATATTTTGATATACATAAACATACTATTAAAGACAGAGTATATTTAAAGTTGATGTTGCCCATTAAGCAACTTCTGATTAAATATATCTTCAATTTCTTTGAACAGTATTTTTGGATCAAAGATTTTAATTCGTTTGGCATGTAGTCATATAGAAATCTACACATAAATCACGTTTATTTGGACCATTGTTAATTGAAAATTACAACGCATGTGCTACTGCAGTTGAAAGCTTTAAGACAGCAAGAATCCGTCTATATCCTGTGCAATGAACGTTGAAGTAAGCCGGACACAAATCTCAGACTTATCATTTAGAGAGTTCATGGCGTAAAAAAATTATTGGACTTTGAAAATAAATGGTATATTATCTGAACACTTTTATGCAGCGCATGAAATTATACGTTTGAATTTATATGATTGCCGCACCTGTAGCACAGCGGCTCTCAATTAGTGGTACAAGGGGTAAGATGAGGTTTGTTAGAGGACATTAAGGGTATGCGAAAAGGAAATTGTTATAGTGGTAAACAGCTAAAAAAAGAACAGAACAATTTTAATGTATTAAAACTTTCAAAAAATAATTTTAAAAATAATGTAAAAGTTTTTATTAATATTGTCAGTTGTAACATTCTAGATTTATGAAAAGGAGGAACTACTATATATATCTTCCATCAGATACCATTCTGAAGAATCTCGTCAAAGGTGGGTTGGTGAACCCAGAACATTTTAGAGTTCACTATAGTGATGATTACGGATAACAGCCTATAAATGCTGTAATGTATTTGCTGCCATTTACTGGACTGGGGCTTTTTGTATGAGTATTTCTTTCGTGTACTTACATAAAAAATATATATAGAAGTAAGTTACACGCAGCTTTGGATTTGAAATTGCATTTATTCTCTTTTGAGCCTAATTTTTAAAAATTATGATTTAAGGAAATCCAAAACCTCCCATTCATTTCTCTTTTTTCTAATCTTTGAATTATTTTATTTGATTACTTCAAAAATAAAAAAAAATTTAAAACTATATAATAATGAAAAATAGATCATTTAAATTAATTCATCCCTTTTTGAGAAGCTTTCAATTTTTGGAAATCAGTTAAATATGTGATGAATTAAATAGATTTTTTTGCATGTGTGTGTATGTGTGTGAGGCGGAGAGTGGGAAGGGATCGTTTTGGCTGAAGGAAAAGTTTAGAAACTAACGTTGCAGTATATTTTTGTGTTGTGAAAATAGAAATTATGAATAAAAATATATTTAAATAAAAAAATCAGGTGCATAGAAAATTTTGAAATATTTGAATACGTACATTATTTTATGTAATATTAATTACAATGTAATATTTGAAAGAATGAAAAACATGTCTTTAAGCGGATGGCTTATTGTTACAACTGTGAAAGCAATCTAACAGCAATATTCCTTTCCAAGCTTACAATACAATCCAATATTTATATATATTGCAGTATGAATAAAGTTTCATAAACAGATATATATTCCCTAAATTAAATCTCAAATGAAGTAAGCAATTAATTTATCTGATATGAATATAATATTTACCTAATTTCTTTTTGTGTACAATAATAATTCGGCTATTAGAAATGCTTTTTGAAGCAAATTTTCTTCAGTTAGTGGCACATGTCATCAAAAAAGAAAGTAGCATTTTTATAATTAACGTTGTATTGCACAGCTGCGGCGAGACATAAACTGGTATAAGTCTTAAGATGCTTAAAATTCATATTTTTTTAGTGACACAAATATAACAATAATTGATATGACAGTCATTTTAATTCTTTTGATAAATTGTTGATATGTGCCTAAGTCAGTATGTTAATAAGTCGCTTGTGTGAAATCTTTATAAACTCTTTGAATTAGAACTTGAAGCCTAATTAAGGAGTAAATACAGTCAAGCTGTATTTTTTTGAAGTGTACATATTCCCACTATAACTTCTAGGTCAGCGATTTCTGACCATTTTCTGACCGTGAACCCGCACCTAGCTTGGTTCCTTTTCGCGTACTTCCAGCCAAAATTCCAATGAGTACCTCTTTTCTACTCACGTATACAATGCGTTTCTCCTGCGTTACAGATTCAATATACTTTTGGGAGAGTTTTTGAGCTTCCGAAAACTTTTCAAAAAAGGCATATGTTGTTAACAGATCTATTTTTTTCATTATACAGATTTTATTTTATTTTTGAAGTAAATAAACTAATTAAAAATATTAGAAAAAAGAAAGATCAATGGAGTATTTGAGGCTGTATAGAATTACAAAATTTCGGAAAATACTAAGCTTTAAAGAGGATAAGTATAATCTGAGATTCTCAGCTGTGCTATTAATTTTCTTTTATATTTATCTTTTCTGCAGTATACGGGGAAAAATAACCCGTTCAACAAGTTCTGTGCTAGTAAATGACAACACAAAAAAGTAAGGCTATTTTAGAAAGTTTACAGTTTTCGTCACCGTGATAAGTCCCCAAAATTTTGAGGTTCCCCATTCTGCCATTGAAAAGGTTTTTTAGAGTGGTATCTGATGCTTAATTCGTAAGTTTCTTATGTTCAAGTTATATATCTTGCTGATAATCTTAATGTAGCTGTTTGGCCACTGTAATCGTTTCCTTTTCACGTATATTATTTCAATTGATATATTTCTCTAGTTCTATTGTATGTCGTTTGGAATATTTTTCGCTGAAATCATTGTTATTATTTGATTGAAAAGCATGTCTAGTTAACATATGCGTCGTAGTCTTTTACATCACTAATCATGACTTACTGACTGGTCTTAGGTAAGATGCTGTAGTAATTTTTGCGTAAGAATATTCAACCAGTGATATTGGCTGATATGTACTGATAACTAATGTTTGAAAATGAATCGTCTCTTCAGCTGATGGTTATATACTTAGGGGTACGTTTGGTCAACAAGTGTATAGTCATATGCTCTTGACAAATGAGCCAGATTGGAATACCCACGAAAACGGCTAACAAACGTTTATTACCTGTATTTTCAAGTTTGACTTGTATGGGAGGCTCTCAATCGTACCTCCACTCCATTCACAGAGGTCGGGGTTGTGGGATTATTCAAATTGTATCTGTGGTTGGAGATGTGGTCTCCACCAAAGATTATAGTGAGGCACATATAGGTTTATTATACTTAAAAGTTTCGGGATATTATTGGCTCACATAGTGTGATATGGAAGCTAAGAAAAATTGGTATTTATAGATGTTGCCTTTTTGTCTTTTGACCTTTACTGAAAATTGCTCGATTCATCTCCATGAGCCATTGAATTGTCGAGAGAGAAACAGAGAGAGTGAAGAGAGAGTTAAAGTTTTTACATGAAATAATTTAATGCCAGTAATGTTCAGGTGGAGTTGTGGATTAAATTCTGTTTTGCACCTGAAATCGTATTGAATAATTCAAGTGAAAGTGAAGTAGCCTCAAGGTGTGTGGAGAAGTAGTTAACGAGCCGTGACTTACTAATTGAAGTGCCATTCTTTTCATTCGAAAGTGTTGAAAATAATGATGAGGCTCATCGCCATAGTTCTGATGAAACATTTATTGAAATTTACTAAGGTGCTAATTTTAGACATTTTCATTGTATGAACTTAAAATTTGGATTCTATAGCAAAATTATTTCTGCGCCAAGTACAAAATTAGAATTTAATGTATTAAATTTTTTCTTAAAGGCTGTGATATTATAAAGCAACGAAAATGTACCTTTAAGTTGTATATTAAAGGAATTTAGTTTAAAGATTTTTATAGCATAATAAATCTAGGTAGAATTTTAACAAATTAAATGTATTTTGCTGATATTTAAAAAGAACTCATAAATAATCAGATGAATATTATTTTTAATGTTATCTTGTTTAAAAGTATTTAAAAGAACAAAATTCTCTCTGAAAAGTTACGCTTGTTTAAATGACAGACATTTTCTCATTTCTTTCATAGTATATAGTTAAAGTATAATTAACACTCCTCTAGTCGTGTTTTTTTTTTCCTTCAAATAAATGTGGTAGGACTTTATCTGTCAGATACACCAGTATATGATATTAATATTAATAAAATAAAATAGATAAAAAGCTCAATTTAAAGTATAATTATATAAAGTCAAATTACATTCTTTATAATTATGAATATATTTTATGATTAATAAAGGAATTACTGTATTAAAATACACATGAGAATTATAAATACAAAAATCAATATTTAAAGTTTCATGATAGTTAAACAATTAGTTATATAATTAAATTTTTGTGAATTAGTTAAAAAATACATTTTTCTTCTTACTTAGTCTTCATTTTCTCTTTTTGATTTACTTTCACATTCCTGAAAGCAAATAAATGTATAGTGCTGCAAATACAAGTTTGTACCACATTTTTTGCATGGATATACAGTTAAGCATGTTTTCTTCTATTTTTGGCAAGGTTTGCAACTTTTACTTGAAGAATTGTCATTATCATTACTGTTATTAACTTCCTTTTTAGAGCATTTTTTAAAACGTATTTCACTTAATGAGTGGGTGGGTGTCATCAAATTTTCGATCGTTAATTTAACCAACTTCCCATTAAGCTAGATCACTGAAACTTTGGGAATCGTTCTAATTCGTCTAACAATGCAATATTTAGACATTTGTGACAAGCTTTAACAAATATTTCAATAATTTTTTTAAGTAACGTAATTTGTGTAGTAACATGGCGCCATCTATGGATGATACGAGGTATTCTCGTATATTGAATTTCGCAGAGATAGTGATCTTAAAGACGAGAGAGATATGACGTTTTTTAACAAAGTTTTAACTAATATTTAAATATTTTTTTAATAAACTTTGCCACCATATAAAAACGTTGTTTTTAAAAACGTTGGTTTTCATCTTGAATTATTTTGTGTTGCAATTCTTTCAAGCGCACAACAGCAGATCTTGCCATCACCTGATTACAGCCCTTTTCTGAAACTGTTCTTCAATTATTTGTTTTCGATGTCGTTTTAGAAATATCCTTCTTCTGATTGCTTCATTACCATTGCCGATGAATAGAATCTGACTATTGATTCCTGCAATATTGAGCAGTTATAAAAAAAAAATACAACCATAGGCCACCTTTTAATGTTCCTGGAGACCAAATACGATGAGCACATCTTTTCCACTATGTCGATTCCAATTTTAGTTTTAATGTAGAAGGTTATTACCTCCAGTTATCTCCAGTACTCTTATCAGTTTTACCATCTAAATACCTGGGTAATATTAGAAAAACATTTTTTTTTTTAAATGTGGAGAACATAAGAAACGAGTGTATCCTCTTTCCGAAAACCGAAAATGCAGGAAAAAAATTTCTCGATTTCTTATATTTTTAAATTCATGAGGTATTTGCCATTTATATTTTTAAAGTTCCAGCAAATGTGAAACAGTGTTCTTCTGATAATGATTTCCGCAAAGGTACTCCACTATAACAATGGTTTGCTGTAACGTTTAGGCCAGAATTACTAATTGGAGAAATCATCCGATTCAGCATCTGTACTTTTGTTGTTACAGCATGAGGCCTTTCTAGTTGTTTACCATCAGAAAGTTCTAAATTACAGGAGTAGAATACCTTTGAGTCCACTAGAGCAAATATTTTTAATCCATATTTGGTGGATTTCGAAGGAATATATTGAATGAAGGAGAACTTTCCATAAAGGTATCAAATTTTTCATCCAGTGTAACGAATTCCCCAACACAGTAGCATGATTGACAATTTGAAACGAATATTTCAAATACCTCACCCATATGAGCCAAATGATCAGCTTGCTTTTCCTTTCCGATTTTAAATCCATGTTATCAAATCGAATTAGTCGAAAGAGGAATCTGAATCTTCTCAAACTGATGGTCAAATGAAAGATTTCCACTCCAAATCCTCTTGCGTCCCACAAATCATTAAGATTTAATCGTCCTGACTTGAAAATAACAGATGAGAAGAAAAGTCCAATAGAACCTCTAATTTCAAACCCCTCAGTATATAAAGCCTCTCTATGACGCATGTAATTACTTTTTATAATATCATTATACTGATTGGTATAAGTTATTATGATATCCAGAATATTATTATCGAATAAGCTCTACGAAAGTTCTAAAATTTCATTTATATTTTTTGCTCTACCCTTAACACCTGAGCGAGTTGTTTTTAGTCATTTTTCCTTTAGTAATTAAGACAGTTTTCTTCAAGTAAGAAGAATCGATTACCTTATTTTTGTATTTCCTAGGAGCAACAATTTGTTCCTGTCTTTCAGCAACACATTCATCAGCATTTGAATCGTCATATCGTTCTGCTCCCTGCAAGGATCTTCTTCACGTTCTTCTACGCTTTCAGATACATCCGTATCAGAATCTTCCTTTCCTTTCTCTCAGACTTATGTTCCAGGTCCTCGTTATCAGCATTTTCCGCTTCAGAATCATCAAACAATAATTTTTGAATTTCCACTAAGTCTTTCTGATAAGAAAGATTAAAGTAAACTTTTATCGAAGTCATTTTATATCGGTAATGAAAAAATCAAAAACGAAATGATAATTGGTTTCATGAAATTTAAATAAATATAAGAGAGAAAAAATATCTGCACGAAAATACATGCAGATGAAAAAAATATCTCATAAGTGGTCGCTCTGTATCCCTTCTGCTCCCTGAGATACATTATGGTTTAACATCGTACAATTAAGCATAGAATTTTTTTTTAAAAAATGGAAAAAATACTATTATTGATGTAGAAATACAAGAAAATATATAGAAGTAAGAAATATTTACAAAAGTAGTCGTGCAGTATCTGACAGATAATCCGTAACAATCACCTGGTCGAAAACCACAATTTTAGTGCTGGGAACGCAACACTAAAATTATTTCCAAAACAAACTAGAAAGACAGCAAAAAAAATTTTCTCAGACATAATGCCATCTAGTTATTTAAAAAGAGAAGTAACTTTGTACCTGTCAGATAAGGGGCGATTAACGGAATGTTAAGTGGTTAAAAGGCATTTAATCTCCTTAGAATTAAATTCATTAAAACGTATTGGTTAAGAACCCCGCTCTATTCTGTATGCCTTTACTTTGAAGAAACTTAAGAAGTCATCAAGTGCCAATTCTTTTATTCACACCTTCCTCCTAAAATTCTGGAAAGAAGACAAAATTACTAGTTAAATGTAAGAGTTGATAACGTCAAAAATTTTAATATGTTCAGTTTGATCAAGTTATACGAAACTTATTATTGGATCACTTATTTTCTTCATCACTGATAACAAAAACATTTGCCCCATTACTTTATTCTAAACAATATCGTGGATAACATCACTTAGAAATGTTTCATTGTGCCCCATATAGACAAGGATTTACATAAGTTTTCAATAATTTATTAAAATAAGTATTTTTTCTTCTGAGAAACGTTCATGGATTTAAGAGATTTACTGTACATTTTCTCAAATAACATGACTTTCAGATATAATGAGGAGTCAAAGGTTTCCTGTATACCTGTATACTGGCTTGTAAATCTACCCCCCCCTCAACAATCAATGGCAGATGAGTTTAGTTTCAATCAGTGATCATAATCTGGCATAAATTTTATTTTTTTACATCTGGAAGCAGTGTCTATAGAAGCACGAGCCGAATGATGTGGTCACAAACTAGAGGCTGGTGTTGCTTCTTCGAGTATTGAAACTACTTAAGATCCACCATGTAGCGGGCTGTTGCAATTTAAATTGCCGAAGCTCCATATCCTCCCTTTGGCGTGGTGGTGAAGTTTCGAGAAGGAGATGCCTTTTCGGGTGTCGTCCTCATCACTTGACAGAGTTTTAAAATAACAAAGTTGTCACCGATAGTTCTCATGTTGCTTCTCAGTGCGACGTTAATAAACATTAAATCTGATCAACAAGTTTATTTCCCTGCTCCTGACAATATTGTGAATTGTAGCACATGCCGTATCACGAACTTAAGTTTATCTCTAACAAATCCTTCAAACAATGTTAGATTTGTAATGCTATGGATGGTACTAAGGACGATTTATTGTGAGATCGTGATGACGAAGCGGAAATTGACTCACTAGGCAATGGACTTCTCAATAACGAAAATGAGGATGTACTTGAAGAGATCTTTACCTTAGTTGTTAAACTTAAAAAAATGCAGGATTTTAAATGCGTCGATGAGTGATTTTTTTTTTTTAAAAAAAAAGTTTAAATTTGTATAAATTTTAATAAATTTTTTAAGTGTATCTGTCGTATAAGACCAACATCGGATTTTGGAGTTCTTTTTTTAGGAATTAACTATCATCTTATGTGCGAAAATATACTATCTATATTCGATATCTAATGATGACATGGTGTCCTTGATCAACTTGGTATTTTTTAAACCGTTCACATAATCGTGCGAAATTGTATTTTATACAAAAGTGGATAACTACCAAAATAATTTTATTGTTAGCCAAATAACTATCATCTTTTTTTCTGAATAATTAGTTAAAAAGAAAAACATACAAATCATGATGCAATTTTTTTGCGCTTTCGAATCGATCTTATGATTATTTATTAGTAATGAAGTGAACAAATATTTTACATTATATTAAGTGTTCTGGAAGTAAAAGTTATGTTAAAGCTTTCTAACTCATAACTATTTAAAACACACAGATTGGGATAGTTTCGCATTTCAAGCAATTATTGATAAAAAAATTCTTAGTTGTACTCATTTCTTAAGAACATTTTGTAAATCTAGTTATAACACAACATGAATATAGGTTAGAAAGTATTTTTCCTCTTTCTGTCTGTGTTTTCATATATCTAGTTTAAAATTACTGATGATTACCCTTATTTATCTATCATCCGTCAATGATATTAGTGTGAAACGTAGTTTTGAATCTTACACTCTGTATTACGTGACAATCTCTTACTGTTCCGCTCAAGATTAATTCTGTAAAATTAAGAGTTATAATAACATTCCTAACAGCTATTGCGACGTGTGTTGTAGTTAAATGAAAAATTGAAATTCTGTAGAAACTCTTTTACAGTTAATATATGAAACACTAAATTTAAATTTAAAGGAAAACTGAAATATATAAGGTTGTGAATTCTATGATGAAAAATAAAATGATTTCACCTAGTCACACAGACATGAATTTTAAAAAAAAAGTTTAAAGAACTAGCAAGTATTTTAAAAAAGTTTAAATTGTTTTCTTCCATTTTTTTTCTTTCTTTTTTAAATTAATTGCTAATTGAAGAAATTTTATTTTCTTACCCATTTTAATATGTTTAACAATGCCACAGTGTAATAAACTAACCATTAAAACATAATAACTTCTCAGTTATATACTTGTAATTTTATTAGAAAGTTAGATTTACAGAATTTTGGCAGATAATTATGCTTTCATGGCTATGTACCCAACATATTTAAATATTAATATTTTTCCCATTGTTTTTTCCATATTCATTAAATTGGTGTTAACATATTGTTCATATTAAAAATTTACATATAACTCTGATCTCATGTACGAAGATAGCATAAATGTCGGAAAAAAGATGTCAGTATTACGACTTTATAAAAAAAATTCAGTTTATTTTTTCAGTTGTTTTTATTGAAGGAAAAAGAAAGATACTATTAATAGTACCAATTTTTGTTGAAAACTTGGCATCAATTAGCATCTCTTAGTAATACATGCACATTAAAGTACTATAATACATACATGTGAATTCATTGTGATAGTGTTAGCAATTCTTTTTAACCAAGGTAGACTTGGAAACTCGCTAAATATCAAAAACATAATTTAAATGCCTTTTGACTACGTTCTACGCTGGACACGTATTGGGCATATACTTTGAATGCAATCAATTGACAATACAAGAATTACTCTGACACGAGCACTAGATGAAAAGAGAAAAACCAGGAATCACACTCTACCATATGGCTATATAAGAGATAAATTCATTTAGATGGAAGAATTGGGGAAGTGCCCGAGAGGCAGTGATAGTCGAAATTAAATGGAGTACTGCTTTTGTAGCCTCATGCACTTACTTAGTATGATAATAATTGCTGATGATGAATGCATACATGGTTAATATTTTATTTTTAAAAACAACTTTCTCCTTTGTGTTTTAAGTCATATTACTGACTGAGCAAAGTTTTATTTTGTACTTAATGCATTGATAAATGAACCAGATCTATACCTTCGACTTTAAGATGAAATGATTAAATAAATAAATTTGTAGTTATAAGCAATGTTATCATACAATCAATCAAGGAAACCAACTTTAATCATCAATTTCTTATATTATTTAAATTGTTAAAAACACTAATTACTAATGAAAATTTTGAGACTTCTATCATAATTTGGAAATATCGTTTGTTTATTCTTATCGAATCCACTCTTCCTTTATCAATGTGTCGATAAACCCAATTCTATAATATTTGAAAGTCCTTCAGGAAATGGAGTTTGTTTAAGTCAGTGAAACTATTTTGCTACTGTTTGCTTATCTTTGTGTTCTTTAAAAATAACGATTTCTTATAATATATCTGTGATTTAGATTTTCCTTTCTTACCAACATTTTACTTATAGTTTGAAAAAAACATATATCTGTAACAAAATATAAGGAATCATAGATGCACAGCTATTTTTGTGCTTACGCGATCATCATTATATTATGTGATATAATAGATGAGCAATATTCTATCTAAAACCAAATAAGAAGTCTATCAAGAACTGTTATTATGTATAGTAAGTATTTTTAATATTTATTCAAAGTCGTACAAAAAAAAAATATTTAAATCCTTTTTTGTTTAAAATTATTTTTACTGTAACTATACAGGTGATCTAATGATAAAGTAAAGTTTATAATTTCTTTTTGTACACTCTAATTACATAATAAGGATAATGTGACCATATTAATATATAAGTATACATTACATAACAAGAACTCCATGCCCAGACGCGTTTAACACGTGTGGGCTTTTAGGTTCCAACTTCTCAAGTCTTTCCGGTGATGGGGCTAATTTACTCCTTCCTTTTATCTTATTCAAACCCTTCGGATTTGGCACCCACAGGAACATTGCTACATCTGACATAATTATCGTCACCATCAGACTAAGATTTGAAATTGTGAAGTTGATCGTCCATACTAATATATATTTCTCTCTTGTCTTATTACTTAAAAATATAATGCGCAGCATCTCTTCTCTTTGGAATTACAGCCAGTAGCTTAGAAATCATCATGAGCTATGGAGTCTTAGGTTTGAAATTTTGCAATCGAAGCAGACCAAAAAGTGAAAATTGTGAGAATCGCTACACGTTTCAACCTTTAAAATCGTTCGAAAACATCCTGTGGAAGCTTGGCGTATTAGATACTATTTCTGGTTGAATGTAAATAAGTTGTTAAGATCTTGTGTTTCCTGGATGCCGCCATTCAAATCTAATTCAAGAATTTAGTCCAGATTCAACCACAAACACCTCGTGCGGAATAATAGGCTTCGAACATCTCATCACCTATTGCCTTCATTTAGATCCCGAGTTATGTTTATTTAATCAAAGTCAACCTTGGATTAAGATAAGCAAATATTGCTTCTTCTGAAAATCAGTTTTAATGAATTTTCTTTTAAGAAATCATAGTATTGTTCAAACAAGTATGTTGTTAACACTTTGCATTTATTCATGTTTCCATGAAGATAAATGAATTATGTTCTTTTGAAAATCATCTATTACTATTTTGTGCATTTTAAAAGATATCTCATTAATTTAATGTTTTAGGCCCTCAATTAGCATTGCATATGTTCAATGAAATAAGGTTTTGAAAATTATTTATGACATTGGATTCTTGAATCGCATTTTCGTGGCTTTAGTTGTGACGATTTGCTATCCAAGCACGCTGTGGATTTGAGCCGAAAGTTGTGAACACGCTAACAGGCCAAGGTGAAAAAAAAATTATAAGGAAGTGAATTATAGTACTTCCGCAGTCACTATATAAATTGCAGCTTCAAACTCAACCTCAACTTCCAACGAAGGTTCCTACTTCTTTCTTTTACTTGGTCGTGTCATCTTAACCTCTCGAGACCCAATATCTATCCTACTGAATATTTTTATTTTAAGTGTAGAGAAATAATTTGCAGTTAAGTATCCTAACATCAGGTGTTCCATCATATTGATCAGCCTATTATCGTCATTTATTTAGCAAAACTTGAAATTATTTGGCAGGATCCTTGTTCCATAAATATTTGAAAATGGCGGAAACGGTGAAAGCATTTAAAAATATGTCAGTAGTTTGAATTTAGTTTTACTATACTTTTATATATTTTTTGATATAAAAATAGCTAATATGCAATTTTAGATGTGTGAAGAATGAAATTATGTTGTATCTCAGTCAGTAACTCAGGTTTTCACTAAACTATGACTCAATGTCCCTTAAAATGGACTGGCAAAAATTGAGTATTTTTTTAATTTAAAAATAATGGCTGTATATACAGTTTTGTATAACTTTTCAAAAGATTTATCTCAAATTAGGGGGAAACTACTCAAAGAATATAATCTTGGGTCACAAGAGCTTATATTTCTTTGTTAAATTTGTTTTCGATGTTTTTATTATTAACAAATTTTTATGTCATGTTACTGATCTCTTACCTTCTGGCATATTTGGGTTAGTTTGGTGATTTTCAGTTTGCAACATCTACATAGTTTCTAGTCTGAATAAATACTGCTTGCAGATTGTGATGATTTTTCCGTAAATTTGGTATTTGCCTTTTCTTCCTTTAAGTGTCTAGTTAATTATATAATGATTATTTATTTATATGAATAACTTTTAGTAATGAGTCATTATGTAAATGAGAATAAATTTGTTGAAGTCGGGTGTTCCTTTGTTTACTATGAAATACAACTGATACTTATGTAGCATCCAATAGGCAGCAGTAAACATTTCCCCTCAAAAAGTAGAATTATAATCAATTTAATTACATCTACTAGATAATTGAATTTTACTTTTTAAATTTATCTTAATTCCAAAAGTATTTATGGAACAAATGATACTAGAGAAAAAAATCCTTTAAAGAGTTAATCCATATTTATTTTTATCGAGTTAATGTATGAAGCTGGGTTATTCACAATTTTCTCGTCATTAATTTCAGAGACATGCTAGTAATTTAAATAACATACAATTACAACTTCTTGTCAACTAAATGAGACGTGATTATTTTAATTAGAGCAAGATAAGAAATGTAAAATGAATTAAGAATAGTGATATATAATAGTGAAACAGAATTGAAAGGAAAGAGCAGGAAGATATTGGATAACACGACAAGCTGATACATAATAGTTGGTTAGATTGAATCATCGAAATTTGTCGTTTGGATTGAAGTAATTTCTAATTAAATTAATATGCACTGAATCTATGAAAGCTATAAGTGTGTGAATCGTAATGAGTGATATGGTAAGCTAAAACTTTAATATTAAAATATAATGTAGGATAAACTGAATTAGGAGGGAAACGATATATATATATCTTGAATATTCTATGTTTGCAGTTAATTAACTGTGTTGTCTTTCTCTTACGTATCTTCTATTGGAATAATAAATTTATTGATTATTTAATTAAACTTTAAGTCTGCCTCAGAGATAAATTATGAAAGAAATACGCCACAAATAGTTTTTGTATTTGTAACGTTATTCTTTGAAGATTTTGTGATACACGAATTTAGCAATTACGTGGTATTAATCACAAAACTGAAGACTTTTCTACTGAAAGAACATTTATAAAAAAAGAAAAATATTACCAAGGCATTTAATTATCATTTTAATAGCATTATATATTATATAGAAGCTGACTCCGGTGCAAAAATAACTATACAAATGTAAGCATAGTTACATTTTCTTCCTCGGGTGTTCCATTTATTCTATTTCGTGAAACAAATATTGCTTTTCGTTCATAAATAAATTGTAAATTCTTAAGCCAAAATAAAATATAAATTTCAAATAACTTATTGACAAATGTTTCGTGTAATATAATGTAAAAGAAATAAGAAGAACATAAAATTTTCTAGCAAAAAAATATTGATCCACTTCGTATTATTCTCTAATTGCAAGTACTTCTCAGTCTGTGAATTATTTCTTCTTTTACAATTTTCCTCATAAGCTTTTGTGTGTATAATTGGGAAAACATAAAAGACTTTTTTGAAACTTCAGTCATCGCATAATTCTATTGGGGGAATTTTTTTATTTATTTAATTTTTTCATTATTAATACTTTTGGAAAAGAACTTTTGACAAAAGAAATAACAAAGAACATTTATTACAAAGAGAGGGAGATTTCTTTTCATATATTTTATCATTTTACTAAAATAAAAATTAATAAACCTAAATTGCTTATATTATTGTAAGATGTTATGCGAAGAAAACGTAATTGCAAAACCAAGAATTATTTTAAAAAGTATGTATTATTTCCCAAACTAAATTTTGACATTTTTAGGAATCCATACGAAAAATAATATAGTTAATTCAATTAAAAAAAATTTGATAAAAAGAATACACTTCCACCAATCACGATAATTTAATTTTTCATGCGTGTATGTATTCATTTTTACTATTATTTCTATAGAAAGATGCATGTATTTTGAAGCAATTAGATTGCTGAATAATTTTCTAAATTATTGTGCAATGTATGTATATTAATATAATCATTTATTGTTGTTCACTTTAGGTAAAATATATCATTCTCTTAAAGCAATTATAATATCTTTACAGTAATAGTACTTTAATGTTATAACAGTAGGTGGGATATCATTACAATATTATTGAAAATAATATTGATGTCACGTTTAAATTATTAATACATTATTAAATAAAATTATAGAACAGTTACAGTATTATAATATTGGATTATTCAAATTTAAAGGTCGGGAACAATGTAGCTATATCATTTTTAAATGTAGTATTATTACAATGCCGTTAAGAATTGTAATATTTCTTAGAATTATTACAGTGTTATTAAATATAGTTTTATAATACTATTAACATTTTAAATTGATATGATATTTCAAAGTATTCGTATTGTTATATAGATATTAACACAATGAAATCATTAAAAATATTAATAAATATATAATATTATTATACTGTTGCAAAATATTTTAGTATTACATTATTATTTGTAATTAGAGTGTTATTTTCGTGATTTTTAAAAAAGTATTTTAACACCTTATAAATCTCAGCAAATAAGACTTTATGTTAGAAAATAGTATATTTTATTTCATATTATTTTTCAGTCATTTATATAAATTGGATTTTCTTCAATATTAATGGCTGGAATAGCCTATTGCTGGTGGTTGCGAACTTTTTATTCTTTTTGTCGAATCGCGTGTTCGAGCCTTAGGGTCACTAAAGACCCGCTCATGTAGTGAAGCTGATGCCCTGTCGAGTCACGTAGTGCTCCTATTGATGTAGGATGAAAGTTTCCGAGAGGGAGGTGTCAACTGAGGTGCAGTCCGCATTACTTAAGCGAAAATCCAAATTACGAGGTTTACGGCAAAGAGCGAACATTAATATACAATTAATCAAATAAATTCTTACACATTCCGGCTAACTCATTGTTCCTTTGCTTTTAATTGAAAATCATTTTAACGTTCAATAATAGTGAAGACAAATATGATAAAAACATTAATAAACATATAGCTCATTTTAACTTGATAACTTCTCACTCTTGTTTCATTTTTTTCTCAGACTACATTGATTATTAACAAAACAGAAACCGTACTTGAAAAATATTATTTTTCTAATTATTACATTTAACCATAATATAAAAGAAAAGAGATTTAAGATTATTTAACTCTACCTCTACCTTAATTTCTATTCAACTAAACGACATTATAATTTTTACTTATGTGATTTGCAGATTTACATGTAATACATACAGCAACTTTGATATTTACTTAAGATTTTCTAAAAGAAACAAATTTGTTCTCTGTCACATAATGTTTTAAATTTTAACCTTCAAGTCTAGACTATGCAAATACCATTAAATAAAAAACATGAACTTAAATAATGTTTTTCCCCTAAAGGTATAATTAGTTGTATCACGTGTCACATATCTCTCAAAACCAAAAAATAAAGATTTATGAAATGCATCATCTGAACACAAAATTAGGACAAGGTAATAAAATATAGTTTATTACTGTCAAATAGATTGCGCATTACTTTTCCACTTCACTATATTTTATTTTGTAGAAAATGCTTCATTTATTATCTATTAAACTTATATCTTTTTGCATTTAGAGTGATGTCAAATAAATAATTAAGACAAATCAAAATGTCAATCGTCATTTTAGTTTGTAATTAAAATTTGTAATTCAAATGAGATTGTATAATAATTTTCCGTTGAAATAATTAATATTACATTAGTTGTTTTAAAATGTGTTAAAACTTATGAAGGCATTTTACCTTCTAAAACTGGCCTGTCCAACCCAAAAGATTTTGCGGACCGCTTTGGAAACACGTTTGATTCCGGAGGGCTGCATAACAAATATATATATATATATATATATATATATATATGTTTGTGTGTGTGTCTGTGTGTGTACGTGCGCAAGTGAAGAAATCGATGCCGATTCAATTTCTGACTTTAAAAACTATTTTAAAAACTTCTGAATTTTTATCCTTCGAGTCGTGGAAAGCGACTTATCCTCCCGAACCTCATTAGAGAAATCAAGAAGATTTTGCTATAAATTTTTGGAAATTACATTTTATTGAATCAAATACATTAAACGAAATACAATTTAAAAAACTGTGCTGCAGTTACAACATAACGCTAGTGCTAAATTATTAACGATCAAAAGACACCGAGCAGTCAGTCTGTCTAGAACAATAAGCATCTCCTTCAAATACACAAGGCTTTCTGAAAAAGAGTTACTGTTGCTATTTCGCGTGTTCTGCGAGTCGCATTCCCTTCCTACGTCTAGGAATGCACACTCGGGCTCTTCAGTAAGTTTGCTGGTTAGTTATACATTGTGTATCGCCTAATCGTACCAGATGGCCCATGCGCATTTTAAAACGAATTTTGTAACTGTTTCCGAAGAAAATTAAAGAAAAATTGGGATATAAATTAAGTCAGATAGTGAGATGGTAGTAGGCTAGGATGCAAATGACTTATGGTGGAATATTCTTTGGTACTTTTATGTGCAATAAGAATTTAAATCTTTATTCAGATGACCCAGCTCCGCTGGCCGCAGGTTGATACCTGGCGGGTTGTGGGTTGGCCAGGCCCTTTCTAAAGTGAGGAATTTATTTATTTCAAGTGAATTTATATATTTCTAGAAAATTCTTTATATGTATCCCTTTTGTAAAAGAGATGTGGCCGCAGTTTAAGGTCGAGATTTTATGGCCAATGATGGTTCATTTAGATCAGGAGTTCGAGGCCGGCTGTCCCTTTAAGACCCATTATTTAACGAGAATGATGCACTTTAAATCTTTTAGGTAGGTAGGATGGTGTGGCCTTAAAAAGGAGTGTGTAGTTCTGGTGTTATTCTCGACACTTGATCATGGGTCAAAATTGCGAGGTTCGTTGGAAATAGATCCCCTTTGCTTCTTAATGCGATATCAATACACAAATATCAAACATTTTGAAAGAACCTGCATGCTATTAATGCAGGAGCCTACAACCCTATTCCTGCGAGCACTATTGTATTCACCAACTATCTTACGTGTGACTTATGCTTGGATTTTCAATAAGAAAATATGAAAAATGTGTTTATGATTAATGATTAATGAACAGAAATACACGCGTATTTCATTAAAAAAAACACTATTAGCTTTAAATTGTAATTATGTTTTCCATTTTAACCCATTCGACTGAGAATATCCCAGTATTAAGGTGGGGTTCAAATATTCACAACAGTTTGTCATTTTGTATCAGTTATTTGTAGGAAATTAAGAAGGTTAAAAGTTTATAAAACAGAATGTAATTAATTCGCCTGATTTGGAAGCAATAATGAATGGAATACAATACCAAAGTACACATTGACTTTAAAAATTATTTATTTATAATCAATTTATACCAATTAATTGGAAACCAAAGAATTATTTACTTTAGTTTGTATTATTCAGTAATTAATTTTCTCACAAAAAATTAATTTTCATAGCTTAAAATTAAATTTTTAATAGGGTTTTTTTTTCTTACATTACTAGTATATGAAAGGGCACATTGAGAAATTTATCATGGGATATTTCCTACTTCCACTTATACTACTAAATTAATTTCCATATTTCATTATTTTTTTTCCTAGGTGAAAAAAATGTTTAGAGAAACAAGATATTTCGTACACTAGTAGTCTAATGATATAGTACTCTAGTATTATGTATTAGCAATATTCATATTTTGTGCTTATTTTTTTAATACAGCGTTGTTTAAAAACTTCGCAGTCTCATAAAAGAAAATTTATGTAGTGCAAAAATTAAAATATATAACATTTAAGTTAATATAAAGAAGAAATAAATTATTTTATTAGAAATGATCTGCTTAAAATTTCAGTTTACAGAGATTCTTATGTAGGAGATTACAACCCCCTATTCCCCCCATAGCTCCGGGGAATATTATGTGTATCATTAATTACGTAAATGTATACATTTGTTTTGAAAACATAAATATGCTCGTCGCTTCAACGGTATTGTATATTATTATCTAAGTTCTGATTTCTATATTAATGTATGTTCTTAGCAACGACTTTTATAGTCTTGATCATTTTGATTTAGAATTTCAATTCTGCGTGATACATTCTGAGAGCTTTGCGTGAGGCAAAAATGTTTAACTTTATTTGAAGATATATGTTGAGATAAGCATTAGAATTTTCCTTTAATGGAAAATGGAAATTGAAAGATACAAATGTGGTTGGCAATATAGCTGCTGATACAAAATGCTTAGTATGTCTATCGGTAATCTGATGTCATTATTATAACTGCTAATTTCTTTATTTTTCATTATACATACTGATATTCATTATATTAAATCAATGTGTACAGATTTTCATCTCTTCCAATTACACTCCGGGGACCATTATAAAACTACTTTTCTTTTTCCGTGGGTCATGGTAGCCTAATGTTCATCATGGTCGTGACTTTTGTGGCGTACCTTATTGGAGTCAAGCTACAGTTTCGAATAGGAAATTACACATGTCTTTTGAAATGATGCAGCTGTGTACATTAAATTAAATAGCAGGTGACTGTAGGAGCCAAGTGGTCATGGTCGCGAGCTCGCAGCAGGCTTTCAGTTGAGTCATGGATTCAGAACTTGAGTCCAATAAAGACTCATCGTGTATCGGGAACGTTAAAACTTTCAAGATTCAAAGTTTTCCCTTCAGCAGGGTATGTGAGTTGGAAAAAATAGTACACCAGCTCAAGTGTCGCACGGTGCCAATAGCCCTTGTGTTGTTTCTTCATACGGTGGTAATAACAATCACGTTAAGTTCAATTGTACCTCAAAAGTTTTACGTACTTGACCGTAGCTCAAAATTAGTTTAATATGTACTTCATGATGAATAAGATTAGTTATTTTAAGCCCAAGGCTTGACACTCAAATGTGTTCCGAAAAGAATCCTTGACATTTCAGGTAAACTTTCAAAATTTAAATATTTTATTTTCGATAGTATTTTGAGTCTAAGATCTCCCTTGACCATGGTTTAAAATTATGTTAATAAAAGACTCTTTATACACTAGAAGATTTATTTTGAGCCCAAGGCTTAGCACATAATTGTGTCAAGAATAATGAGTACTTTGCAGGAAAATTTTCAAAAGTCAAATATTTTGTTTTCAATAGCAAAATAGGAGATTATATATGTTAAAAAACTTTTATATTCGTAGTATGAGTGTATTACTATTATGTAAATGATCTTGGTCTCGTAATCATAAAAATGTATATTGCGTCCGAAAAGTATCCGATTATTTTATTTGTGTATAAGCTAATGAATGGATGAAAATGTGGTTTGATGCACGCATGTAGACAAACCTAATACGCATACGAGATTTTTTTTTCCTTCTAGCAAAAACTTCCAGTTGCCGGTGGACTACAGATGAGAAAAGAAGTATGAGTAACGTAGTATTTTTATTTCTGACAAAATGAGAGAAAAACTTAGTGCAATGATTAAACTTTGTAAAAAGTCTGGTGATTTCCAGATGAAAACAATCCACATTATTCAAACAAAAGTATAATGCATCAGCTTTGCTTACGTTTCTCTGCCATTTCATCAAAAGCAAATATCCAATGGTACTCGCTTATACTTCTAAACGTATTGGTTATTTGTAGGCTGGGAAAAAAGAACTGGGCATGTGCATTAAGATCACTTACACATGGGAAAAGTACCATGCCTTCCTAAGCTGATGTGTTTGCAACGATAATTTATTTTCCAATATTTTTTGAGTTCTTCAAATGACGGTTGTTCAATAAAAATAAATATGAATAATACTAAATTTATTTTTTTGATTATTTATCACTTCAAATATTAGTCTCTCATACAATATTAATAAATTTTTAGTTACATAAATTTAAATTGAGGAAACCATTTTATTACAAATTTGAAAACAAATTCAAATGGAAAAAATATTGTTTTGACATGTGTTAACTGATTAATAATAAACTTATAATAATAAAAAATAATTTGCTTTCAATATAATATATGTGTACTATACAACGTAACTACTGTTCCAATAAAGAATCGGCATAAAAAAAAAGTTGGAAAAGACTCCGCCAGATAGGAGAGAGTTCTAAACCAAATAATCCAGTAATCAAATATTTTATGACTGTTGGCATTCCAGATGACTCTCAGTTTTGATATTTTGATTCAATCAAATACCTTTCAGCGATTTGACAAAGGCTGAAAATATTGCTGATTTTAAACTGACTATAGGGAACTCACGTGACATTAAAATCTTCAAAATGAGTGAGATGAACATCCCGGCGAAATCATTAGCCAGTTTGTTTCGCATAGTTCGACACAAAACCTTACTTTCAATTTCCTTTACTATATGTATTTCTTGATTCAATCTAGATCAAACATTTCAAACTCAAGCTCCACAACGAATGCCTTGCGACCTACTTAACATACACAGTTGTGCAAAAAAAATGCCTGTTTTGAACGACAGATGGCAGTGATAGATGTGGAGTTGTCATCTTGCATCAAGTTGCCAAAGTAAATGAGATGGGAAATCATGACAACCGGAAACCAAATAAGAATCAAAAAATCGGATTGCTTTCCAATGATTCTGCTTCAAAGAAGGGGAAGACAGTCTTATCGGTCATATAAGTTATGACTGTGATTTTTTGGGCAATAAAGGATGCCATGCATATGGACTTGTTACAAAAAAGGGATATTGATATTACCATAGCGAGGATTTGACAATACAACAGCGGGAGTCTACAAAAAAAAATACTCGCATTTTCCATTCGTAACTCGTGTAGCTTGTGAACCACTCCTATAAAACAAATATTATACTTAAAATATTGTTGCTGTCTAATGAAAATTTCTAATTATTCATCATCATTGACAACGAACCTCAAAATTGATCAAGAGAGTAATACTAGTTAAGATGCATTAATGCACTCTTCTCCCATTAATAGCAGCGAATGTATATCTACAGAAACACATCATAACTATGCAATTGACATGCTTCGTTTGCCTCACATTAAATATTCTGCTTTCAGAGAAGAAGAAATTGCGCTTATTAAAGTTTGAGCAGTTGCTCAATATTTAGTAAGACGCTGCTGGAAAAAAAAATATTAATTTTTTACGAATTTTGTAAGATTACTTCGCATGAGAGAATGCGCATCTACTATCTCCGGACCTTGCATTCAGTATGCTTTTGTGAAAGTGAGGCAGGAGGAAAATTAAACAAAAAAATACAAGCAGATATAAAATTTTTTAGATAAAAATAAGTATTGGCTTATTTTGCTGTGAAATAAAAAGATGAAAATATTCCCTAAATATGTAATGATGCTAGGATTATGTAACATAAAATTTCACTATGAACAACAAAAGCACTATATGATGCAAATTTAAAAAAACAATTACTTCTTACACAAATTAAGAAAATATCTACTGTCATCGTAACCGCATATAGTGCGTTCCTTGTGGCTTTTATTTCTTAGATATTAACTATTGGTCTAGCTCAAGATGACTGCCGATAAACGAAGATAAACTTCAAACTGGATAAATAGAATAAATAAAAAATAAAAGAAAGTAAGTGATGATGTTGTATATTCGATCTCCATGAAAATGAAACGGAATTTTTTTTACGAGTTGTCATTAAAAAATGCTTTGAAAAATCGTAGTAAGTTCATTTTGTAAATTATTAACTGTGCTCCATTAACCTTTTCGCTAAAGGAGGGAGAAAAAAGAAATGCTTCTCTGGGCCAGCGGCTTCTTACCGCAGAGTGTCAAGCTGTGCCCAGACGATTTTAGATATTAAGCCTAATTTGTGAAAAAAAGTCCTCTAAAATCGGCTATTTATTAAAATATTTTGGCATTTACTTATATTATTTAAAATGCATTAAACTTAATATATACAAAAGAGAAAAAAAAGATTTAATCGAAAATTGAATGTTTTATACATAAAATTACATAAAAAATCATATTTTTAAGAAAATACAAAATATATTTACATATGTTACATAAATTTCTTGGTGTAATGATGTACCATTATATGGAATATATAGATATAAAAGATAAATCTCATTTTGCTGTATGGTACATTTATATATAAAAAATTCATTGCATAGTCCAACGTCACATGTCTTACAGACATATTTTGACGCTTCACGCAAGATTATTAGAAAAGGGCATATCTTAGAACTTTTTTCTTTCTTTTATGTCTATGTACAGATGTGGATTATTTTTGCTAACATTACTGTCAGATTCATTCATTAATTCGTAAACCTCAGTATCAGATAAATACTTTCTTTTCGTCATAACTGTCGCTACAAATAAAAACCGACCAAATGAAGCGAACAGCTGAGAGCATCCGCTATCAAATGCCCTAACCCTCATAAAGGGCCATAAATTCTCCTTCGAACTTCTAAGAAGCAAGCAAGAAAGAACAAAGCAAACCGAAAGCAAGTCAAACAAAATCATGTCATTACATTTAAAGAGTCACGCAGCAACACGTGCTTTTAACAATTACCCCCTCCTGTTAGCCAGAAGGGAAATCCAAACCCATATCACCAAGGTCAACACTCCAAATAACCTATCTCTATAGATCTCGAGGCATTGTAACGCCATATATTAACATTAAAAAAATCAAATAAAACGTTCTCATGAAGCGTATCTCTATTGATACGGTGGGCAGTAGAAAACACTTACGGAGCGTATCGCCTGTGATACGCTGGGAACGAACGGGTTAAAGAATATTCATTCTTCAGAATTAAAAATACCCATAACATAATATATTATTTGCTTAAAAGAAAATGTTAAGAAAACATTTTTTTTTTCTTACTAAGTACAGAAGTAAAGGGCAATATAAAAGAAATTTTTTAATTAAATAATAATTTA
Organism: Nephila pilipes; assembly: GCA_019974015.1. NCBI lineage: Eukaryota > Metazoa > Arthropoda > Arachnida > Araneae > Nephilidae > Nephila > Nephila pilipes. The sequence goes on along the minus strand of BMAW01069248.1, from coordinate 351,461 downwards.
GCTCTTACTGTGAAGTGATGCTGGTTTCTTTCCTCTAAGATTAAAATTAATTTTGTTTTTTTAATTTATATTGCTCTTTTATTTAAACATATTAACACATTTTTACACATAAATGCCAAATAATAATTTCAACATAAGCAGGGAAAAATTCATTTCGCCTTGATGAAACAAATTTAAAAAATTCATCTAAATCATCCATTTTAGACTAGAATTGATCCCAAAAGAAAATGAAAAAAAGAATTCAAAAAGCAATAATTCCAGTATCTACTAATCTCTTACATTATGGGAGCTGGCTTAATGATAAAATGAATAAAAAAAAGAAGCTCAAATAGCATTGTAGAAAAGCTATAAAAACTCTTGGTGGAGAGATGATCAAAAATCGAAAAGGTCTTAATCAGGATAAGGTTAAATTTCATGTCTTCTTAAGAGAACATGGGAAAGAAAATGGAAAATTAAAGGAAATTGTCACACAGAAAGAGAAATTGGGGCTTAGCGAAGAAGAACGAGAAAAGAGCTGAAAGAATAAAATCAATAGATCTTTAGTTTTTGGACATTCTTAGTGGAGAGCATACTTTACACATAGAGCTGTCTGTTTTTTACCACGAACATTTCTTATTTTTAATCAATATAAAGGTTTTTTCCCTTGTAAAGCATTGTAGACAGTAATTATCATCAGATTCTTCCGGTTAACTAATGATTCATGTATTTAGTGGTTCAGTCGAAATTCTATAATTCGAAGTGTTGGATAATTCAATTTTTTTGTTCTGTCTCTAGAATTTTGCATTAAGCCAGCAGAAAAAATTGTGGATACTTTGAATTTAATTTTGTATAATTCTATTTTTTCTGAGTCATATCTTTTTGATACTAACAGTAAAATCTTCCATCCAATGCAGCAGTGGATAAAATACATATACAGACAATTTGATGGAATTTTAAAGGTTAGTCTAATTTAAGCTAATGGTACACTTTCAAAGAAATTTTTTAAATTAATCGAAATTTTACCTACAAATACTTATTTTATTACCATACGGAGTTTCAAAATTATAAAAAGACCGAACAAAAGTTTTGTTAGTATCTATTTTTACTGTCAAAAGGGCATTTTATACAAATATAAAGAAAATTTAGACTTTCCGCCAAACATGGTAATTCAAAAGAAAATAAATATATTGACTTTTTGTAAATTACATAATACGGAATATAACCTTATCTACGAAACAAAATATTATTTTAATATAGCTGTTGAGTAGGAAGCTGCGGTAGTTCGAATTCTGAACAAAGAAATTTTCTTTAAAAGTTATTCTAATTTTCACTTTATTGCAATATAAAAAAGAAATCTTCGACTCAGTATAAAGTCTCAAGAATAGTCTATTATTTTGTAGAAGTGCTTAAAAACATATATATGCAGGGTGTTTTGGAATTCATGGGCAAAATTTTAAGGGGTGATAGAAAGGACCTAAACAAGTAATTTTCACCATAAAATGCACAAGTGGAGAGCAAGCGGTGTACCGATAGACATCACTGTAACGGAAAGCATAGAGCGCGAGTTTTCTTACTCACCGTCATTTCTACCGTAGTTTTCAAGAGGCACGACGGAAGTGCAGTAATCAGGAAATCCACATTAAAAAATGACAAAACTCACACTTTATGTTTTCTATCACCTCTTAACTTTTTCCCCCAGGCCTTTCGAACCTGTATATATATTTCAGGTTCATTGATGCATAACATATTGAGATATTTTGAAATAAAATGAAAAGTAATGGGGAAAAAATTCTTTTTAAAGCCTCTCCAGTCAGAAAAATTCATGATTAAGTATTATATCAAAACAGTTTTTACTCAGCTTCTAAATCAGATAAATTCGAAGCTTTCTTTGGTTCTTACAACATCGATTTTTCGAAACCTAGCTACGTATTTCATAAAATAGGAAATGAATAGTTATTTACTTATTAAATTTAATTGAAATCATTTAATTCCCCGTAAATAAAAATTATTTTTTAAGTTTTGATTGGATAAGATCACTTTTATGTTGGGTTTCTTGAATATCGTATAACGAATTCACAAATTTTTTTAAAAAAAATTTCAACAATGTCTGATAAAAATGGAGATATAAATTAGGGATTGCAAATTTACTGACATTTTTTATCACCGATAATTTGATTTAACTTTAAACAAAAACCATTCACTGGTAAATCAATGGGAATTGGAAAAAACCGTCATTATAAAGTAATAAATCATAACAATAATTTTTTTCTTATAATATTTGGATACTATGACAAAGTATAAGGGACTAAACTGAACATAAATAATTTAATTAAGATTTAAAAATTTATAAAAAAAAATAGAAGTAGTACTTATACATGAATAGCTTTTCCCAATGAAAAAAAAAACAGTTATAAAGTACATAATTAACTAATTAATCTCTATGTCAGAAAGTGCTAAAAAATAAGCATGAAGTATGTAAGAAGCATAACTGATTAACCTTTAGTATCCAATTTGTGGTTTAATTTTTGTTCAAACTAACTTTGCCATAGTAAAAATTCTTTATGATTCCGTAATGATTCGTACAGTGATAATTAAAGAATTGTTCACGATTTGAATATATTTCACCTGACATTTCTTTGGTAAAACACACCAGTTCATTAAAAATATTTTATCAATATTTTGTGTGGACCAAAAGCGGAATATAATATTTAGAACGTAATGCCTTTGATTTTATTCCGATTAATAAGTTAAGTTTTATGTATTGCGTGACTACAGATATCAAAGGAAATGTGTAATATAATGGTGTTTATATTTTTCTTACTGAATTACCGATGAAAACAAAATGTAGAATGACCAGTAAAAATTTGAGGTTAAAATTCTAAATTTAGTGGATAACTGTTAAATCGACTTACTAGTATTGCAATCTATAATGTACATCATATTCAATAGCAATTAAATTTCAAAAAAGAGAATATTTTTTTTTTCTGTTTCACAAACGGACATTGTTTATTTAAAGGTAATTTGTAACAGGAGTTGTAATGTAAATTAATAATCCAAATATCTATATCTAATTTAACAATAAATGTTTGAGTGGTTTATTTTATTCTGAGATTACTTATAAATAAAGGTGTAAAGTAGTTTAATAATGATAAAATTGCCTATAACATGGGCGAGAATTACAGCAATTTATTTTATAGGCGGTTGAATAGTTTTAGTTTATTCAGAGATTAATTTTAAGTAGAGTGTAATGGAGGTTTCTAACGATTAAAATGATTATAAGGCGTGAAAAATACCAAGAAACGAGAAAGTAGTTTATTTTGCAAATGCTTGATTAGCCTCAGTTTGTTCAGAGATAAGTATAAGTATAAGTTTTGATGTAGTTTAATTGCACTGAAATTACATACAACGTAAGCGATTATGAAGTTATTTTGTGAATGATTTAACGATTTTGATTTATTGAAGGTTTAATTGTAAGTAAGGTTTTAATAAAGTTTAATAATGCTGAAACTTCATATAATGTAAGTGAAAAAATGAAGTTATTTTGTAAATTCTCGATTGTTGGTTAATTTATAAATTTGCTATAAATAAGTTTATAATACATTTCATTTATAATAAGCCTGAAGTTACCTATAACTTGGTTACGAAACGTAATTAAATATATATTTTTTTATTACTTCATTATATTTCCAACTGAAAGTATTTTATAATTATAAATATTATACTGAATATTTTATTTAGCATGCACATATTTGTATTAGAAATAAATAGATAATTTTATGAAACACATAAGAGGGGGAATTTTTCCTTATAATGTTATATAGGAATATTTTTAAGAATTATATTTATTTATAAAAAGGAATTAAGTTTGTGTATTAGATAAAATTATCTAGATTTTTAAGACCCTTTCATTTGGTGAGAAGATTGTGCACCGCCACTCATTGGGTACTGTTAAACGGAAAGACCTTGTATGATCTCATTTCTTCTGATGTTTCACTACGTGAGGGCAATAAAATATAATTTGAAAATATTGTAAACTGCTATAGAAATGGTAAATTATTTTAATTTTATATTCGATGATGATGATGAATTTAAGAATTTGTACATACTGACTTTCCAAGAAGGTTCAGAAACCAGGGATCAAGACATATTTACAAACTGGACAAACATGTACTGCGCCTTATCAAACATTTTATTTGGTAATATTACTGCTATTTAGCTTATTGGCCTTATTTATTTAGTGATACGTATACTTACCATGAAATTAGACTGGGTTAAATTGTAAGTAAAAACTCTCTTTCTCTCTTATTCCATATAATATAATTCTTTTTTGTCTATTTGATAGAAATAAATTTTGTTTTAGGATAAGAATAATGAAAAAAATAGCCATTCCAAAGTAACAAAATGGTAACTATAACAAAAAAGCTAGCTAAAATGCTAATAAGTATTGAGTAAAGTGAATTAATCAAGAATAGTTTTGCAACAGGATTCAATTTAATGAACTGTAAAACAAGTACATGGTTGTATAAGGAATATCGATTAACTGTCTTTTATTTTTAATCATCAACTTGATAAGACTGTTTAAATACTATATAATCTTCCTCCCAGACAATAAATAATTCATCTTATTCTTTAGAAATTGTCTACTATAGAATCAATACATTATATGCTTTGTAAAAGTTGCTAATAGTTCTTTGGTTTAATAGAATATATAACTATATTTCACGAAAATATCTATGTTTAAAACAATAAATACATTATGACGTGATTTCTAATGAAATTCGACAGTCATTTATTATTCATGGAGACGGTCTGACAGGTGAGCATGCATCATCCTCGGCGTAATTCGTTTTCTGCTAATTGACTAAGCCTAACATGTCCGCCAAAATCAATGCAAGTTAATCTAATCGGATAATCGATAGAATTATTATTCCACTCGAAAAATTCAAACAGGATCGATAAGGCCCCTGTGTCAGATGTAAAGCCATATTATCGGAACACCGTAACACGAAGGAAGTCGAAAAATTATTACCCCTTTAAACATCTTTAAAGTTGAAATATGACCAAATAATAGGCCGTCCCTTGCAATTTTTGCGACGCATAGTTACGTGATTGATGGTCAAATAAGGCGTCCTCTTTACCCTTCTGGAAACCACCGTGTGCCAAAGATTTTGACAAAATGTTCCAGAAGACATCTTTCAAGTCGGAAGGATTGAATGTAATTCGTTACATTAATTTTCTTGGTGCTTTGTGGAAGACCAGTTCTTTCCTTTCTTGAAAATGATTTTTGTTCTGCCCTTTTCATTCTTTTACAAATTGGAAATCCTGAGTAAAAAAGCTATTATTGTAAGCCTATGATCTCTTGTCAAATGCATTTCCAGAGATTTGAGGTAATATTTCATTAAAAAAAATGTCGAAAAAATACGTAGTTATTTTTTTGTAGGATAACTATGTATGCAGTGAAATAAAACAAAATGAACATCGTAAGAAATGAAATGAATATAAGTAATACATTGAGGCAAGTAAAGTTGAAATAATAGATATAATTTTCAGTGTAGTACTTAGAATTTTTTAATCTATTCAAATGTTTCTTAATAATCAGAATAATTTGTGAGAATACAAGTTAAGAAATTACGGACTACGGATTGAAAATACATTTTAAATTACTAAAGAGCAATATTTTTTTTTAAATAATAGATTTTCCAGACAGAGCAGGAATAAATTGTATAAAAACTTAAAAATAAATGAAAACACACGAAAGCAAATTCTGCCTGAATTAGCAATTCATAAAGGGTGATGGGGTAGGAAACACTAATTATAATTTTTAAGTATTTCATTTCTTATCAATAATTTAAAAGATAATACTTTTTTATAGATAAATGTTCTATTAACTTCAAATAAATGATATAAATTATATAAACAAATTTATTCAATAATTATATTCATTTATAATTTTATGATAATTTCAAGTTTATTGTTAGTCTGTGTGATTGAATAACATATATGTATTTAGAAAAACCATTTAGAATTGTAGCTCCTGGAATTCAACAGTCCCTTACTGTGGCGAATCCAGAACAAATCAAGAGGGGATACAAAGTCAGTTTTTTACAGATTTCTTTAAAAGATATTACGATTAAATATCAAGAAAATAGGTTTAGATTAAATAGAAAAATTTTATTTAAAGGGTTTAAATAATCTGTAATTTGAATTTTCGTGTGTGTATCTTTATAATAAAACTAGAGCCCTTCAGAACCCTCTTTCATATCCTAGTATACTCAGCTATATATCCTCTCTTGATACATGGTGGATCTTAAAAATGTTTTTATTCTTTCCAATTTATTAGAGTATGTTTCAGCAGTTATTGTTATGATTGGTAAAACACAAAGAAATTTGAAAATGCACAGCATGTCACGAAACAACGAAGACAATTTGAATACTTCCATTGGATTATCAACTTTTTCAGGTTTTTCTTATCCAAAGTTCTTTCCTCAAAATTAACTATGAAGAAAGAGCAACTATATCTAAACTTAAGGAAAAGTCATACTCTCATTTTCGAGTGGCATCAATCATATTTCCATGAGTAAAGACGAATTGACAGCAATATTGGACCTTATGTAACTTATGTTTGATATTATTATTTTGCTCATAGAAATGGACATCTAGCTCGGAAATAAAAAGAATCAGGTAAGGTAAAAATATATTTAATCATAAAAGCTCCATACGATCAATCATGTGTGCATTAACATGTTTTGTTGAACATAAATTACTCTATGGGTCCTTGTTTCAATAGCATTCTAAGATTTTTCGAATAAACACTTAAATTTATTTTTCTATTTTGCGTAGATTTCCCTGTCTTGACTACGGCATTCTCTTGTTGTAGTGTATAGGAGACTTCCAATGAGGTCGTAGAGGAAGCGTAGTAATTGAGATAAGTATTAAAATATTAAGGCTTGAATAAATCAGAAATTTTTAAATTGCTGCGAATAGTGGCAGGACATTGGTTGAAGAAGGAGAGCCGCTACTACTTATCTCGTCTAGAATGTGCTCAATATATATGCAAAAAAATCAGAATCCCATCGGTTCTCAACACTCCCAATTTTTTTTTCTTTAGATATCTTTTGAGTTAGAAATTTTTTTGCAATTTTCGTTCTTCAAAGTTGCGTTCTTACGGTGGATTTTTCTGAAAAAATTTATTTACTTTCTTAATTATAATGTTTCTTTTAATGAGCAAAACATTTGGTTTATTCAGAGATAAGTACAGTCTATGATTAGAAATGGCAAAAGGCTACATATATTATAATTCTTGCTTGGACGCACTTATTTGATGTATTCATGTTTACATTCTGCCATTGTAGCCTTTTCAGTGTAGGAACCCGATTCCCTAGTCTGCCTCAATATTCCTACTCGCCCGAAGCGACTCTCATAGTTTACAGAAACCACCACCAAATTTATGACTGTAGGAACATCCATGATATTTCGTTAATTCAATGTAATTCAAAGAAAGTTTTTTTTCTTTCTTTCCTTGAGCAACACATGGAAATTCGAAATTTTCGTTTGATTAGACATGGATCACAAAATTTTTCGTGAGTTTTAACGTCCATATTAATGTTGACTTACTAATTAATATCTCTAAAACATTTACAATTAGTAAAAGTTGAACAATATTAGATGTTCACAACTGTAAAATTCTTCAGGGGTAGCCGTTAAGTTATTGAGTTCTATATGAATATAAATACATGCTATGCTAGAATTAACATCAGTGGAAGCTGAAACATCAAATTTTGTTTTATTAAACTGTTCACAAGTCTTAAATGCATTTATTTCGTTTGTTATTTATGCTTACTTACTCTTCAATGTAAAAGTAAACGAAATTTATTTTAGTGGCATGATGGTTAGCATGGTTCTATATTAGAATACAACAAGCAACTTTGAAGTAAAACAATGAAATAAATACTTTCTATTGGTTGGTGAAGGCAAGTGTTCCCTATGCTTATATCCTGGATTTGCAACCGGTCTCTTATGCATTTTCTTAAGTAATGCTTTAACATGACATTCTGGCTGACACAAACTTAATTAAGCTATTTAAGGAAGGTTTAGCAATAAAATCTTTTTATATTTATGAATACATATATTACATTAATCCAAGAACTATTCACATCCTAATAACAGTAGAACAGTTATTTTTTTTTATTTTAATTAGTAAATGATAAATTTTTTATCATTCATGATTCAATTGTTTTATTCAAGGAATTTTTATAGTGATAAATTAATGTTTATAGATACTAATCCAAGTTGCAAAAGATTAGTGAATAATAATTATGAGTTTCATTATCAATTTCATAAATTTTAAAGATTGTGCTTTCTGTTGTCGTAACTTCAACTAAAAGTGCTGCGTCTTATAATTCTAGTTTAAATAATACATCTAAAGATTTTTTTTTAAAAAAAAAAATTATTCTTCTATAGTCTTAAAGACATACTTCCAGGTCGTGTTGTATAAATTTTAACACCTTTTGTTAAAATTTATACACACGATTGTCGTGTTTTTGATGTTAGTTACGAATAAATCTCTTTGTTTTTTTTCCGCGTAATGTGTACATCTATTTTTAATTCTGAATTAAGTGCTCGATTATTTTCACTTCTGGAGCAATTTTCTTGACTAGAAGGTTTTCGAAAATATATATTCTCAAAAAATATATAAATTTAAAAACATTTTGAAACAAAAAATTACATTGAAACTACATTACTCTCAATTTCTTCCAAGTGTTAACATTGGCATATTTATTTGTGGTAAAAATATTCTATACTTTATAAAAGAAGTGAATCAATAGAAATAAGACTTATTTAGCAATTAATAAGAATAAATTGCTGAGAGAGACTAAATACACACACATATTTAATGAGGAACATCAATATCAATTTACGATGCAGAAATGTAATGTATATGTCAATTGTTTCATTTGAAAATTTTCTCTAAAACTTTTTTTTTTATTAAATATTGATTATTTATTAGGAGCACGAACCATTTAATAAAGCGTCAGTTCTATAAATAACATCTAATACATCAAACAAACTTTTAAGCAACAGTTATATAAATTCTAGATATATAACACTGTATATGTCAATTAATAATTAATTGTGAACGGGAACACAGAAATATGTATATAAATATTTAAAATGTAACATTTTAATATCTTTTCCATGTATCATTTTGTTTGGTGCAATTAATTATCTAAGTTTTCCTGTATTTAATTAATAAGTATTATGTTAAAACATGGCAAGAAAAATAGCCATTCTTTAAAAGTTCAACGTCAACTCAATATATTAAAACATATTTTTAAAAATGTGTTTTGTTTCACATTATTAAAGCGTCCTTTCCTTATTTATTCTGGGGTGTTTAATTTACTAACTTTATCTAGAACGTTTTCTCTTTAATGTGTAAAAGTAAACTCTTTTACATAGATTCAATGATGAATGAAAGAAATCTTAATTCTTGTTGAAAGTATGTAGAAATTTTCTTAAAAACATTCATAAATACGGTAACAAAACTCCACAAGAAAGTTTTATTTGTCTTGATATCATAACACTTTGTCATAGAAATTCTTTAATCTTATCTGTATATATTTACTTTTATTCTTAGTTACATGTTTGTGAATATTTAGAATTTCTAATGGTCTTATTTACTTTTACATAAAATAACTGTTTGCACTTTATAATTTTTGAAAAAAAATGTTTTCAAATATATTTTTTATTTAAAAAAAATTATACTTTATTTACTTTGTGTAAAATATATTACATTGCTGTGTACTCTCATAATTTATTTTTACTAACATTTTATATAGATCTAAACGTTTTATTCAGAAATATTCTACTAATGCTACGATTTTTTAAACCTGTAACATCTGTAACAAATTTCCAATATTTAAATGGAAAATATTCCAATTTTTTCCTTGTGAAACTAAATTATTTAACGGTAACATTTTAAAATTATTTGTATTTAAAATTATTTTAAAATTTATTGTAATACTAATGTTTTAATTTTAAGTGGGACTGCTATATAATTAAAGAAGATCAGAGGTACGTTTCCTCTTACGTTTCAAATACGTTTTTCTCTTACGTTTCCTCTTACGTTTACGCTCCTTCCTCTTACGTTTTCAAATATTTTACATTAAATAAGGAAAATAGTTTTCATGCATCTTTTAGATATTTTTTTTTAAAAAAAGGGTATTAATTTAAATTATTTATAATTATAGTATAAATGTCGGAATTGTTTTCATTGTTTTAGATTTTTATTATTATTTGAATAAAAATATATTTAATTAAATATGCTTTTTGCTTGAATTGAATTAATTTATTTTTGTAAATATTTTATACTACAACTGTTTTTTAAATCAGTGGATAGTCCTTAAATCTAAGCGTAAATCATAAATTTCAATAACAAATATTTCAACTTTTCATATTTCTGCAACATTTTGATGTTTTTCTTATTTATTAATCCGTGCCTTTAATTAAGCGTGAATGTTTGTTTTTATTAAAAAATAAGTTTTTTCGCATCATTATACATTAATATATTCCAAAATATATTATACGAAAATATATATGAAAAAAAAGTATTCTAAGAGCATTTTCAAATTAAAAAATATATTTATATGTTGAGTAAAACTATTCATTATTGAAGTAAATAATCCTTTATTTGCTCCATTTCATAAATAAACAGAAGAAAACAATTATAGGAATTTATTTCTACATCCTTATTCTTAAGTATCCTGTTTTGAAAATAATCGTTTCCTATATAGATTTATAGGCCAGTCATAAAAAAATCCAATGGTCATTTACTTTCCATTTTCTTGCTATTTATTCATCGTACAAAAACTAAAATAATGTCTATTTTTTCAGTCTTTACCCAGACAATAGTTCCTATTTATTCTACCAGAACATAGACATACAATACAACACGGAAAATCATCACAAAGACGATCGAATACTACAGATGCCAGGAATAATTCCGTTTTATTGAACCGCAGACACACATAATGTACTGCTACATACCATTTCTCCTTTCTAGATTCTGTTAGAAATTAGCTAGAATTATAACTGCCTGAATTTGTTTCAGGGGTAATCAAAATTCCATTCAAGCATTTCTATGTTTCCTATTATAAGAATTTTGAAGACTATTTTCAGAATCACAATTACGAGCATTTAAAAATCGAGCAACAATTCTAATTTTAGAGTGAAAAGTTTTACTAAACCAATTCTGAAATATTAACGCTCAGCTATTAATCATAGAAGTTAATTAACTCCTTTTAGGAAACTGACTCAAGAATAGTTTAGCATTATACAGTTGGATGCGTTTTCGGTTAAATCGCAAATTAGTAGCTTGTCAAGAAGGATGGAAATTTCATCTTCGATATAGTTTATATTTTTGGCATCGGTGATGAGATTTGTAATTTTTACTTCGCTTCAAGATTTTCTTTATTTTCTGTCACATACGTTGTAACTATCTGTCACTTAGTGTTGAGTTTATTAAGTTTACGTTTACCATTTGTTTTTTGAAAATAGGAGAGTCCGTAGAATATAATAATGAGAGTTATTCTATGTTATTTAAATACATTTTTATAAGAACCCACTTACATGTTTTGTATTTTATTGATATAGTTTAATTTTTTTTAATAATTTTAAATTTACACATGATTTTAAAATGTTACTGTTTTTCTTAAATTTGTGACACTGTGCAATTAAATATATATTTGAATAAACTTAAATCAGAAACAAATATTATTTTGAGCATTTTTGAAAATTTTAATAGCTTTATATATATATTTCTTTTCTTATTATTAGAGCTTCTTGATATAATTTTACAACCTATTCTTCAGAAACATTTTGATAATTTTAAATAAACTACTGTAATTAAAACCAATCTTGAAATGAAGGTCATAAAGGATATAGTAATTTCCCTTGTGTATGATTCTGATTCCGAAGATTTTTTCTAATCCATAGACATTAATGATCCAGTTAGAGTTATTGTATTTCAATAAAATTCCATTGCTTTCGGTCAAAATCTTTATATGCAAATTAGAGGTATACCTGAGAGTGATCCTATGATTGGTCTTGATAACTGTTTGCTTTTTTAAACTCTTGTTTTATAAGTTTTTTTAAATTGAAATTAATGATAGGGATAAAAATGTTTCAGATAATTTGTTACGGCAAAATTAGCATATTTACGTGTAAATTAATCAGTTCCGTTTGTTTACTTTCTTTTTTTGTTATGATTGAATTTTTTTTATACTTGTATTTTTATCCAATTTTTGGCTTTATAACCTTCTTGTTATAATGTAATTTGGCAAAATCTCACGGTTGAATTCGTAATAATAGTATAAAGGCACATTACTCCATTTTCAAAGTGTAGAACAACTTTAGATATATTATCTATTTTTTTCTTTCCTAATTATTTTTTTTTCACTCACTTTGCTTTAAATTTAACATTGTCTTACGTTTAAGTTACTGGTAATTTTTAGTAATGATTTTTGGCAGTATTAAGTTAATGTTTTATTATTTTTTTTGGCTTATTTTTTTATAAATTATATTTTTGGTAATATTTGTAATTTAATTTTTTAGTTATTTTAATGTTTGGTGTTTTTTTCTTTTATTTCAATAAAATTTTATTTTTTGTTGTAAATAGTTTTTAAAATGTCTTAGTGTTTATAATGATTATTTTATGTATAATTTAATTCTTTTTTATGATACATATATATATGGGACAATATCCATTAATCTTCCTGTTCTTTGGACGGCGACTGCATGGTTCCTGAAAACTGCTGGTGCAATAATTTTTCTGTAACGAAGAAGAGCCATCGTTATAAGAATTTAAATGTCTGGAACATTCAAAAATCAATTTTTTATTGGGATTTCTTATGTGCATAAACTGGAGGCAAATTTCTGCAACAAGATGAGGAAACAACTTTCCTGCAGGAAAGGAACTGTTTTATGACAAGAGCCTATTGTGGTCAAACATAATCATGGTGCAGGTACCAAAGATAATCGACTTACACGATGTATTGTCTTCAAAAATCATATCAGAACATCCTTTTAAATTATTGTTGTTTTTTTTCTTGAAGAAATTCTTCATGATGCATCGTCTCTATTTTGGATTTTTCAGTCGTAGGCCCAATACTTCGAGCAGCACCTTCAATAGAATCTCTCTCTCGTCCATCTCGGAAATATAACAATTCTTACATAGAAATTAATAATATTACTTTGCATTTCTGATAACTTTTTCCAGTATGTAATGGTTTTCTTTTGTTCTCTTACCAAAACAGACATTTTAATTAGATCCAATTTGTAATACGTGGTAGTTAGTATTTTACTTTTAGATTTTAAAATTATTATATAGCGTATTTTTCCAATGCATATATCTAACAACATACTTACACATACTTCACAAATTTCAGAGCACCTTACTTGCCCTTGCCGTTCACGTATAACATATCTGCATTACTCACCATATGACGTCAGGCATGGAGGTACATGTCGGGGAGATATGCAATGATTAGAAATGCAGCGTGATTGCGCATTACGTATAGCCGGTAGATGGCATTTAACGTCATTCTCCGTGGAGTAACAAACAGGTAACCAAAAAAAAAGGTAACCAAAGCTTGTTTGAGTGTGCTGAATCATTTACAAAGGAAGAGCTGAAGTAGACATGCCATTACGCCGTTTACAAAAATAATATGAGCAGCTGTCGCAGTTTGAGAGGAGGAGAATCATCGACATGATGGAAGCTGGGTGGGCAGCCAGGAGAGTAGCCCGTCAGTTAGGCAGCTCAGATTGTATTGTGAGGAGGTGTTGAGACCAGTGGATCCGAGAGATGTCATTTACATGAAAACCAGGCTTAGGACGCCCTCGATAAACCAATCATCGAGAAGACCACCGTATCGTAAGAAATGCACACGTACAGCCAACTGCTTCATCGGCCGCCATCCAGGCACAGGTGGCACCTTCACTAGGGGCCCCTGTGTCTTCTAGAAACATACGAAGGTGTCTGGCTGAAGAAAATTCGGGATCGCGGTGCCCATTACGCATGCTGCCCTTGATGCCCACCCATCGACGCCTCCGTTTGGAGTGGTGCCGCGCACGAGGAAACTGGACTGCAGCGGAATGGAGCCAGGTCATCTCTAGCGACGAATCCAGATTCAATCTCAGCAGTGATGACAATCGTGTTCGTGTGTGAACACCTCGTGGTGAACGCCTCAATCCTGCCTTTGCTTTAAAGCGACACACTGCTCCCACAGCTGGTGTGATGGTATGGGTTGTCATTGCCTACAATTTACAGTCACCCTAGCATTGATCCGAGGCACCGTTACAGCCCAGCGGTATGTCCATGACATCTTGCAACCACATGTGTTGCCACTCATGCAACGGCTCCCAGGAGCCATTTTTCAACAAGACAATGCTAGGTGTCACAGGACTATCTTCTCACTGTTACTACCCTTCCTTTACCTGCCAGATCCCCAGATTCGTCTCCAATCTAGCATATCTGGGATCATTTGGGACGGAGAGTTGGGCATCCCACGAGTTTGAATGAACTAGAGGCAAGGGTACAGCAAATATGGAACGAAATGTCTTAAGACATCATACAGAACTTGTATGCCTCAATGCCCGATCGTATCGCATCGTGCATTCGCGCTACAGGGGGTTCAACAGGGTTTTAAATCTTCCCTTCTTTTGCCTTTATCTCTGAAATAAAATATCATTTTTCTTTGATTTTCTAATCATTTATTTATATCAAAGTAGTCATTACGTATGTAAAAGTTTTTTTTTTTCATTTTGACGAATCCTTCTTGGTGCACTAACTTTTTTGTCCATGAGTGTATATTCACATTCACATTCGTGTGCAAAATTAAGAAAATTTAAATATTATGTCTAGTATTTGAAACACTAATCGACAGATGTTAATTAATATACATTTCGAGTAGAGAGTGAGATGTATGAGTACTAATCAAAAATCAGTAAAATAGTAACGATCAGGGAAGTTCATAGTGCAAGAATATCCAAATTTCACATTGTAATATCTTACAGAGAATATGAAAAATTGTATCCTCTCACAACCACACAAGTCACACAGAATTACGACATACTGAACAAGAGGCAGTCAGTGAATCTGTGAGAAAGTCGATCCTACTCTTACATCAAGGTATATTATAATTTCCAGGTGGTTTTCGGAGGGGAATGGAGAGATGCAATTACTCTCTCAAGAGCGCTCAGACAGGCTCTGTAGACTTAAAATTAGGAGAATTAGGCTCTGTAGACTTATAATTAATTTAAATATCTTCACTTTCCAGGTAATTGACGTTCAGATGAGCCCTATGCGAACAAGCCTTGACGTCCATTAACAAGACCAACTGCTCCCTTAAAATGTCCAATATACGACTCTAAAGATCTCTTTGTATCCTATAATGGTCAGTGACCTTTGGTAAAACACATGCAGGTGTTTATGTTCGTCCAATATAATGCTTGATTAAGACATTATACATCCGTCACTATAATTATACTTTTTCCAATGAAGGAGCGATGACATAGCGTCTCAGGATCTCTGCGGATATAAGTATACCAATAATCAATATCCATGCTGAAACTACACTCATCTGTTAACACAAGTGGCGTTATTGAAGTCTGGTCCAGGGATGTAATGTTTGCACAATGCTAAACACACTTTGTTTTGCATTGCAGTGAGTGAAACTCAAGTAACGGTTTTCCTGGCATACAGCACTGTCTCAAGATGACTTCGGGCAACTGTTAATCATAAAAACTCGGCTTACAGCGGATTCCTTTACCTTATATAAGATATGTGGGTCTGTAAAAGTCCTGTGTCGCCTTCCTGAAAGCTTCCAATAACAATCATCATTTGCCGTTTGTATCTTGGTGGACATTTTCCATGTTTTCTTGATATAGATTCAGTTTTCTGAAACTATTAATACAAACTACACACAATCCTGGGTGTTAAATTGAAGTATGTAACAACCTACTCTTGTAATTGACTTGCACCTAATTTATCGACCATTATCCATCTCATTCTGCCACTCGTATGTTCATTATTACTAACTTTACTTGATACTATATAAAATGCAACCAACTCTTGTGAGGAATGCAACAAATGTCGTGGAGGAGTGCGACATCGCCGACACACTTCGCCGACAGCTAATCATGAGTATATTTGCCCTTCACAGTCACAGCTTCTAAAAGACGCGTTTTTGCTTACACAGACTGTAAATATTTGCATAATTATTAAAACATTGCAAAAGTAGACATTATTTGCAAAAACTCAAACAAAAACATGAACTTTCATAATTTGCGAGATATGAACATGTTTATATACATACAGAAACTAATAATCTCAAAAGAATTACTTAATAAACATGTACATAAGGTAACAATAAATTACTAAATTAAAGAAAAATAATTTAACCAAAATTAAAATGTAAAATTAAAGTAAACAATTTAATATGTGTCACTATTACCATAACAAAGGCATAAACAGCAAAGTTTAAATAATGAGGTGAAGCTGAATATATATATAGTTATATTTAAAAAAGGCAAATTGTCAAAAAAGGAAATAAAGTAATTTATATTGCTATTTCTGTCTTTGGACAGAAATACGCGGATGCACAATTAAATTGGAACCAACTATCACATTATGCATAAGTACATTGTTACAAAAAGATAAAAACAACAAATAGAGCAAAAAATTCACACTCAAAATTTATTGAGCTAAATAAGGAAAAGAAGAAAAAAATAAAGAAATTTAGGAAACCAAATTTAATTTTAGCCTAGTAAAAATATTTCATTAAAAATCAAATATTCATATTTCATTCACTGTCCGAAATTTTGAAAGTTAGAGCGATAAAACTCTTGGCTAACACAAAACCAAGCTCACTGTACTTAACCTGCAAACCCAAAATAGTTCTTGTTTGCAAAATTAACAATGTTTCCCTACTTGATTGATTGATGGTTTGGTTTTATGAAATAAAGATAACAAAAAAATTATGAATTCAACAGTTTTTTCTATTATACAAAAAACAAAAAAAAAAAAAAAAAAAATGCTGTGCTATTTAATCGGTCTTTATAAATCAATTTAAATTTAAGATAGAGAAATCCTTAACTAAAATATACTATACTTTGATAGACTGGTCATCTGTTTGCAGATAAGTAAATACAATAATTTATTAATAAATAAAACACCTAAAATTATCCTTCAACAATATTCCATAAATGCAGTAAAAGCTATCTCTCCTCTCTTCTTTTTTAAAATCATCAACACATCACACATTACTTTTCATTATTATTAAGTTAGTATTATTACATACAATGGAGTGAGAAAGCGAGCATATTAGCGCATAGCGGTTAGATGTTATTAGTTGTTAATACATAGTTATTATTAGCTATTATTGTTGCCATTAAAGAAAGGCTTAGCCGTGGCTGCATGTACAGCTGCAGCCGCATATTATACAAACCTTAATTTGTGGTATTTTTTTGGGTAATAAAAATAAAGTAATGTTTTCAAATATAGAAATACAAATGCACATATTTCAAAAAAGATTATTTTTAGAATGAAATCTAAAATAATCTCCTTAATATATTTATGAATTATATATGATTTATTATTTTTATTATCTATAATTTGCATGTAAATATCTTAATACTATCTTTCAATATTTAATAATATTAGTTCAAATTAAACTTAAGTTAAACTTTAGTGAGTTAGATAAGTTGAATTTAAGTTTAGTTTATTATTTGAAAGTTGATTATGATG